>CM033474.1:111949921-112129921 GCA_019447015.1 Hymenochirus boettgeri
CTGAAATTCCTACAGGGCCACATATTGTCATCACTGCCATTTCCAACCTTAACTATAAAAGAATAGACCCATGATATTCTATTGATTCAAACTGATGCATATTTGGAATAAGAAAATTTCCTGCCAGGCTGTGTGTTTACTACAGGACTATGTGTAATTACTATGTAAATTAAGCGCCACTATACAATTTTATTGTAAAAACTGGAAAAGTGAAAAGTGGCTGTTACCATTCATTGACTACCATATATTTTCCATATCTTCTGTCCTCTTCCCAATACACATCCAGGGTGTCGGTCACCCCAGTTAAGAACCCGATTAATACACGAGCTTTCTGATCTACATTAGGGTAGATCAATAAATCACATTTCCAGTTAACACACTGACATTTTCTACCTTTTACAACAAGACCCATAAGATGGGCCCATCAATGTACCCACCACAGGATTCAGAACATAATACAAATCCATCAAACCTAACCCATATTCGTACCTATAACATTTCCTCATGTGATTTATTCTGTCTATTTATTATTTTACATTTTTTAGAAGAGTGAAAGTGGGAGCGCACTCACATTGAAAGTCCTAAGTCAAACTGAAAATCTTTGATAATGTTTGTGTGATGTCATTCAAAGCCACTTAATATTAATGAGATCATTGTCTCCCGCCAATCACAGACAAGATTGATATAACCTGCTCTATGCCGGGTATTACCATTGCTAGTCCAAAGCCGACTTAATTATTGATTTGTTTGGTGTTGATCCCATTTAAATGTCCTTTAAATGGTGATAAACCCCCAACCAATCAATAAATTTAAAGTCCTGCATTGACTACAATGGTACAAAATACCGCGGCCAAGAGCAGGTTTATATCAATCTTGTCTGTGATTGCTGGAAGACAATGAAAAACAACAAAACCAACATCCCAGCAGCCAGCCGCCCCAGGATCGCCCGCCCCATGCACTGCTGCAAGAATGATTGTTTGCAGGGGAGTACATGATTACGACCAGCGTTAGGAGCTACGGTCGCAAACATCGTAGTATGCTTAATTTGCAGTAGGTCTCCTAATAAGACCAAAAGGCACAAGAAATAAATGTTTGTTGAAAATGCCTGCAGATCCTTTGAAAACACAAAATAGTTACAACTATTACATTCAAATTTTGGGGCAAGGGAAAAGGCCGCAGTATTTCTAACACTGCATTCTAATAACGCTGGGGCGAAGAACATCGGGCCCGTGACTGTCCTACCCCTCTCAGGTTAGGTTCAGACTAAACAGCCACCACCAACAGTTAGATTATAGATGTTTGGGATATAAACTATCAAGACCCTGGATTCCAATCTGCAGATTCACCTTCCAGATTACCATTATATACTTGTATAACTTTGACTTTTTTCCATCCCACTGATATTATTTTCTATATTCTAATATGGCTGATTAAGAGATGAGAGGGACTACTGCGTTATATTAGTTAAAGCATGGTACTGCCCACTTCCAAGCGTTGGGGGACGTTATTGCCCCAGGCCCTATTTAGAGGGGAGGCATGCTTCCCACACTACGCCCACATTCCATGCATATGGGGGGACTTATTTGCCCATAGGCCCTAATGCATATGGTAGATTACTGTCCAAAGGGCCCATGCAATATGGGGGGGCTTACTGCCCAAGGCCTGCAAATGGGTGGGGGGGAGTTTACTAGGATTCTCTAGGGTTTTTTGCCATCTGAGCAAACTGTTCTGCAGCCTCTATGCGGCCACGCTGCCACCTCGGTGGTGTGGGCACTGCGTAAGATTGGGTGTGCCTCCACCGGTGGGTGATTTTAACTTGCAATTACTGAGGTTATTTATTTATAGACAATTCCTCAAATAGACCATTTTTCCCAACATATTAAGGAAGAATAAACTATTTTGGCCAAAGATTTTGTAGATCCCTGCTAAACCCACCCACGTCAGGTATACTCTTTTCACAGCATGAACCAACTACCTACCTGTCTAACCTAGCGCTAACCTAACAATGCTAGCTTAAAGCTAACCTAACCATAGGACATGCCTTTTTTACATCTAGCTCAATAAAGAGAATGTGAAAAAAAATGTAATCTGAACAAATTATGTTTGTTTAAGAATCCAGGCAATTCAATAAGAGTCATTTAGTTAAATCTTGTCAAAGCTTTGGAATACTATGAAATAAAAGTAAATGCCACAATAAAAACCCATTAAATAAACGCTAATAAAAACAGTATAAAACTATTCTAACTATATCAACATTTATGCTATGGGGGGGACTTACTTCCCATGGGCCGATATTGTAAGGGAGGCATGCTTTCCCACGGTCCATGCGTATTGGGGGACTTATGCCCACGGTCCTATGTAGAGGGGGGGATGCTGCCCAAAACTTACTGCCCACGGTCCATGCGTATGGGGGGGACTTACTGCCCATGGGCCCATGTATGGGAGGCATTCTGCCGCACAACATACTGCCCACGGTCCATGCGTATGGGGGGAATTAACTGCCGAAGGCCCTATGTAGAAGGGAGGCATACTGCCCAAACTTACTGCCCACTCCATGCGTATGGGGGGTGACTTACTGCCACAGGCCCTGCCTATGGCGGGGTTTCTGTCCAAGGGCCCTGCATCATTTGGGGGGATTACGGGAATGTATCTAGGGTTTTTTTTTGCCTTCCTAGCAACCTGTAATCTTCTGCAGCCTCTATCTGCTACACTGCCAACCCAGCAAGAACCAGGAAATCGGTTGGGGGTGGGCAAGGCTTAAAGATTTGGGTGTGCCTCCACCGGTGGGTATTGACTTGGCATTTACGGAGGTATTGTTTATACAATTCCTCAATGTACAATTTATCCTCTACATAATTCATGAGAATAAAATATTTTGGGCCAAAAGTTTGTAGCCTGCTAACACCGCCCATAGCCACGTCAGGTAGACAACTCTTTCAGTCAGGACCTACTAACCTAACTAGTCTAACTAGCCCCCTATCCAACAAATGCTAGCCTCAAAGCTCACCTAACCAATAGAATGCCTTGTTAACAACATCTAGTTCAATAAAAAGAAATGTGAAAAAAGGTAATCTGAACAAAAAGTTGATGTGTCTGTTTCAGAAATCCAGGCAAATTCCAATAAGAGTCATTTAGTCAAAAGCTTTCATACTAGAAATAAAAGTTAAAAACGTGCAAACAATTAAAACCCATACACCTAATAAACAGATCAACTATGGGGCTAACTATATCACATTCACGCGTATGGGGGGACCTTACTGGCCCACGGGCCCCTTGTAGATGGGGGGCATGTGCACCCTTACTGCCGCACGGTCCATGTGTATGGGGGGGACTTACGTGCCTCACGTCCCCTTAGTAGAGGGGCAAATTTGCCCACACTTACTGCCCACGTCCATGTGTATGGGGGGAACTTACTTGCCCACGGGCCCCTTGTAGAGGGGGGCATGTTGCCCACACTTACTGCCCACGTCCCTGTGTATGGGGGTACTTATACTCTGGCCCATGGCCCTATGTAGAGGGGGGCATGTTGCCAGCCCACTTACTGCCCCTGTCCATTTGTATGGGGGACTTTAGCCCATGGGCCGATGTTAGAGGAGGCATGCTGCCCACACTTACTGCCCGGTCATTTTATGGGGGACTTACTGCCCTAGAGGCCCCTTGAGCAGGGGGGGGCATGTTTGCCCAACACTTACTACGCTGCCCACGGTCAATGTTTGAGGGGGGACTTACTGCCCCACTGGCCCTTGTAGAGGGGGGCATGTTTGCCCCCACTTACTGCCCACGTCCATGTTATGGGGGGGGACTTACTGCCCCTGTCCCTTTGTAGAGGGGGGCATGTTGCCCACACTTACTGCCCACGTCCATGTGTATTGGGGGGACTTACTGCCCACTGGCCCTAGGTAGAGGGAGGCATGCTTCCACACTTACTGCCCACGGTCCTGTGTGATGGGGGGGACTGAACTGCCCCGGGCCCTTTTAAGGGGGGGCATGTTGCCCCACTTACTGCCCCACAGTCCTTTGTGTGGGGACTTACTGCCCACGGCCCCATTAGAGGGGGGGCCATGTTGCCCACACTTACTGCCCTACTTACTGCCACGTGCCTGTGTTGTGGGGGGACTTCTGCCGCAGGGGCCCTTTAGAGTGGGGCATGTTGCCCACACTGACTGCCCCGGTCCTGGTATGGGGGGACTTTACTGCCCACAGCCTATGTTAGAGGGGAGCATGCTCAACGCTGGCCCAGCATAACTGGCCACGGTCCCATTGTGTATGGGGGGGACTATCGCCACGGGCCCTGTGAGGGGGGATGTTGCCCACACTTCCACTCTGCCCAACGGTCCATTTATGGGGGGGGACTTACTGCCCATGGGCCCTTGTAGAGGGAGGGCATGCTTGCCCTACAAAAACTTACTTGCTTCCCACGGGTCCATGTGTATGGGGGGGACTATCTGCCCATGGGCCCTTATAGAGGGGGGGCATGTTGCCCACACATCTCACTCCCACGGTCCATTGTGTATGGGGGGGACTTATCACCACGGGCCCTTGTTAGAGGTGGGCGCATCTGTTGCCCAACTTCTGCCCCGTCCTTGTGTATGGGGGATCTACTGCCCACAGGCCCTATGTAAGGGGGGAAGCCATGTGCCACATTACTGCCCACTGCCTGTGTATAGGGGGGACTTACTGCCCCGGACCCTTAGTAGAGGTGGGGGGACATTGCCCACACGTACTGCCCACGGCCCATGTGTATGGGGGGACTTACCTGCCACGGGCCCTATGTAGAGGGGGGGCACATGTGCCCACACTTACTGCCCACGGTCCCATGTGTACTGGGGGGGACTTACTGTCCCAGGGCCCTATGTAGAGGGAGGTCATGTGCCCACCTTACTGCCCACGGTCCTTTTGTGGGGACGCTTACTGCCCCACGAGGCCCTAATGTAGAGGGGAGGCATGTGCCCACACCTTACTGCACAGGGTTCCATGTGTGATGGGGGGATCTTATGCCCACGGGCCCTTTGTAGAGGGGGGCATGTTTGCCCACCTCTTGCCCACGCCTTCGTAGGGGGGGATTACTGCCCAATGAGCCTATGTAGAGGGGTGGCTTGCTGGCCACAAGTTTACTGCCCCACTGTCCATGCGATGGGGGGGGACTAACTTAACTGCCCACGGGGTCTATGGTAGTAAGGGGGGGCAGTGCTTCCCAACACTACCTGACCGACGGTCCAATGCATATGGGGGGTACTACTGGCCCAAAGGCCTGCATATTGGGGGGAGGTACAGGTGGTCTCCTCTACGGTTTTTCGCCATCTGAGCAAAACTGTATTGCATCTCTAATGGAGGGAGGGCCACCAATTTAGTCCACTGTTACAGTTCGTCTAATTAGGAAGGATCTTTCAATCGTCGATATCCTAGCAATCACCGTCTGCTAATACGGAAGGATCGTTCGTGTTGATAATCCTGAATGTACCGTTCGCTAATACTGGAAGGACGTTGTTTGCTATCCTCGAATGTAACCGTTCGTGATCGTCTCGATATAACCTCGAAATGTTATCATTGAAGGTAGCTTGCGCAATCACCGAGAAAATTGCCTGCCTGACCTGACTTTCAGGAAGTTGTTTTAACAAGTTTTTGGTGACAGTGACATGTTCTGCCCAGACCATTTCCTCAGGTGCCACATCCATTTCAGTAAGTTACGCTTGTTAGTTTAGCTAAATGCACTCAGATTTCGAACTATCACTCTCCATAGACTTGAATGGTCGAAATTTAGAACTTTCACTGTTCTCTGAGGTTCGAAAGTCGAAAATGGACTAACTTTATATAGTTAGGTCCATCTTCTATAAACTGACAAACACACACCACCCATGAAAACAAAATCTCCCTCCAGAGTACTAAATGACACACATTCCCCCATAAAATAAAAATCCACACAAGTAGAATTACTGACACAAGACACCCCATGTAAAAATGCTCCCCATACAAGTTTTGGCACACTAGGAAGTGGACTGGTAACTACAATTATCCCCAGTGGTTTAGCCCATACCATTTGCCAACCAGTGAGTGTAAATGGGGGATCATAGAACATCCCTGTGCTCCAGAATCCACCAACTAAACAATGGGACTTCGCACCTCTAAGTAACACATGAAGCCGATTTTACCCGACTGGCTAGCGCAAATATATGGTGCTAACGGTTGCGCTAACCAGTTCTGCTAAAGCCGGTTAGCGCACACCTTTTATCACCATACAAGCGTCGGATGATTGTGCCGGGTTACAAAAATCACCCACGACTCCGACGCTCTCTCCGTTCATGTTCGCGTTTTAAGCTGCAGGATTTAAACGGCAGCAAAGTAGCTGGCGTTTTAAAATCCCGTAGTGGGCAAATCCCACATCGCGAACGCGATATTGGAACTGCGAACAGGACTTTTTACCCCGAGAAGATAGCAGCTCGGGGTAAATGAGCCTGATGTATTTCGTTGAAGAGCAAACTCACATCTTACCTTTAACATTAATATATTACAAATGGATCTTTGAAATCACGGTTTTCCTGGAGTCAAAGCAGAGACAGTGTCGGCGAGAGCTTCAGTTTTCCTCTCCATTCTAAATCAGTCCATATAGAAAATAATCATCACAGGAAAGTCAACGTTTCAAAGTCACATAATGGATCTGGAAGGTTGAATTCCTGCAGATGGAAATCCCAGGGTCTGATAGTTTATACCACATTTCCAAACCAACTAATTAATAAACTTTTTTTTGGGGGTTTTTGGCTTGAAGCTGTTAGTTCTGTACAACCTGCGCTGGGTAAGGACAGTCAGGGCCCGATGGTTCTTCAATGCCCAGCGTGTGTAGCATGCAGTGTTAGACTTACTGAGCCTTTCCCTCGCCCAATTTAAGTAGAGGAGTTCCTCTCCCACTGTGGTAGGTGTTCTGCTGTAGTTGCATGGACGCTGTGCTGTCCTGCTGATGGCTGGTGGTAACTCCACGGTGCTATTGTGGTAGGTCCCTTAAAATCGGCTGTAATGACGCAGAACTGTCCTAGGTCCAGACAACTGGTACATACAGTTGCCCCCAGTGTAATGTGTTTTGTCTTCCTTTGATACACATCACGTACACGAAGAAGGCAGAACCAAGCGCCTGTAACTAAAAAGAGCCCAGGGGTTAGGAGCCCAGCTTTTCAATTCTTACCCGGGTACAAGCTAGAAAAAAGTAAGATGAAGGGGAGGAGCTCAGTAATAACTTTCCTTTAATAATCAAGGCTTTACCTTAAATTTCTTCTTCAAAATGTATTCGGATCCATCTCTCATTAAAGGACTTGTGCTAGAGGAGGCAAACCCAGCAGTTCTTGTAATTTCTTACTTTAGCACTATTATCAGAACAATATGAGAACAAGAAAACAAAACAAAAAACAACCTCCACTGGTTATTCACAAGCGACAGTCGGAAGAAGGCTAGGATGGTTCAATCACAGGCAATTTTTCCAAAATGAAACACAACAAAATAAAGCATTGACCACATATAGGTACATGTATATCATTTTAAAAGAGGTAATACCGTTATTTATGATCGTGAGTACTTTAATTTACACTATAAGAATAGTTTATTTTACTATATAAAGTTAATGCGTCTTGATAAAATTATTTAATTGATCTATGGTATGGAAGTTGCCATCACATCACAGTAATAACCCAGGGTTCAAAACCCATATTACAAAGCATTGGGTAAAGATGCAGCGTGGAGCGAGGAGAAATAAACTTTACCCATGTGATGAATCTAGGACAATAATACAGTAAAATGGCCCATTAGGGGAGGGTGATTCCAGTGTACTCTTGTTAGGATTTCAAATGTAGCACAAACTAAAACTCTACTCCCAATAGCCCTAAAATCTCCTAAAAGTAAACAGGCTAGTTACATACTGTATCTGTCATTCTTCTCCCAATATTGGTTTTCAGAAAAATAAATCATTTCAACTGCAAAAAATGTTGTGTCCCCCCCTATGCAGCTAGATAGTGTGAACCTTACCAACGGACATTGAAATCACTCAGCCAACATGATGTCATTCAAACTGCATTTCCCATACCTTACTAAAGGACATAGTACCCATTATATTTCTATTGATATGCAAACGATTGATATTTGGAAAAGAAAATTCCGGCCCACGTGTGTTTGAAACTACAGGACTATAGGTAGAATTACATTAATTAGCGCCAATATACAATTTGTATTGTTAAAAACTGGAAAGTGAAAAATGTCCTGTTACAATTCCATTGACTACCAATATTTCCAGTATAATCTCTGTCCCTCTCAAAACAATCAGGGTTCGTTTCCCATATAAGAACCCGATTAATACACAGAGCTTTCTGATCTACATTAGGGATAGAATCATAAATACACATTTCCATTAACAAACTGACTTTTCTACCTTACATGGCCATAAGATGGGCCCATCAATGTACCCCCACCGGATTAACATAATACAAATCAATCAAACCTATCCCATGATTTCTACCTATAAAACATTTTCTCACTGTGATTTATCTGTCTATATTATTATTACATTTATTTATAAGAGTGAAGTGGGAGCCTGCACCTCACCTTGAAAGTCTAAATCAAAATGGAATAAGTTTTTGTAAATGTTTGTGTGATGTCATTCAAAAAGCAAACTTAATATTAATGATATCATTGTCTCAGCCAATCAAAGACAAGATTGATATAAACCTGCGTCTATGGCCCTGGTATTAACCTTGCTAATTGGGATTCAAAGCAGACTTAATTTTATTGATTTGTTGGTGTTTATTTCACCATTTAAATGTCCCCCCTTTAAATGTGATAAACCCCCAACCAATCAATAAATTTAAGTCCTGCATTGACTAGCAATGTGTAATACCCGGCCATAAGAGGTCAGGTTTATATCAATCTTGTCTGGAGGGCTGGAGACATGAACCATCAGCCAGCCAGCCGCACAGATCACCGCAAACCCATGGCAAACTGCTGCAGAATTAATTGTGTGCAGGGGAGTACATGGATGACGACCAGCGTTAAAAAAAAGGGGAAAAAGGATACTAAACTGTCGCAAAACATTCGTATATGCTGAATTTGCAGTTTAGGTCTCCTAGATAAAAGGACCAAACGGCACAAGAAATAAATGTTTTGTTGAAAATGCCCTTGAAGAGCGTGAAAAACGAACAAATAAGTTTACAAACAACTATTACAAATTTCAAAATTTTGGCAAGGGAAAGGGACCTAAGTAAGTCTAACAACTGCATGCTACTAACGCTGGGCAAGAAGAAATCGGGCCCCACGTGACTGTCCTACCCAGCTCAGGTTGGTCAGAACTAAAACCACAGGCCAACAAGTGGAATATATATGTTTGGGATATCAAACTATCAAGGATCCCGGCAAATATGTCAATCTGGCAGGATTTCATACCTTGCCAGGATTAAACCATTTGATATGACTTGATAAACGGTTTGACTTTCCCGTGATGATTATTTTCTATATGGACTGATTAGAAATAGAGAGGAAACTGAATCTGCGTTTATTAGTAAAGCATGGTACTGCCCACCGGTCCAGCGTATGGGGGGACTATTCCCACAGGCCCTATGTAGAGGGGATGCATGGCGTCCTCCCCTTCCCACCTTACGGCCCACAGTCCTGCATATGGGGGACTTATTGCCCATAGGCTACTATGCATATGGTTAATTACTGGCCAAGGCCCATGCAGTATGGGGGGGCTTACTGGCCCAAGGCCCTGCAAATGGGGGGGGGAGGGTTACTAGGATGTCTCTAGGTTTTGTTTGCCATCTGAGGTCAAACTGTATCTGCAGCCTTATTCGGCCACGCTGCCAACCCCCCGGTGGGTTGGCACGGCTTAAAGATTGGGTGTCCTCCACCGGTGGGGGGTAATTTGAACTGCAATTCGATGTTTATTTATACAATTCCTCAAATATACAATTTTATCCTCAACCATAATTAATGAAGAAAAAATATTTTTGGGCCAAAAGATTTGTAAGCCCTGCTTACCACCACTTCAATGTAGACCCTTTTTCAGCAGGACCTAACTAACCTAACTAGTCCTAACCTAGCCTAACTAACAAATGTAGCTAAAGCCTAGACCTAACCATAGGAAATGCCTTTTTACAATCTAGCTCAATAAAGCAGAAAATGTGGAAAAAAATTTGTAATCTGAAGCAAGAGTATTTTTTTGTTTAAGAATCCAGAGCAATTCAATAATAGGTCATTTAGTTAAATCTTTAGTCCAAAAGCTTTCAATACTAATGAAACAAAGTAACGTGCAACATAAAACCCATAAACGCCTAATAACACAGTATAAAACTATTCTCCTATATCCATTATCATATGGGGGGGACCTTACTGACCCTCATGGGCCCCTAATGTAGAGGGGAGGCATCTGCCCCACGGTCCATGCGTTGGGGGGGCTTTTACTGCCACGTGTCCTATGTCCAGGGGGGGAATGCTGCCCACACATACTGCCTGCCCACGCCATGCGTATGGGGGGGAAATTCCAGCCGAAAGGTCCCTATTAGAAGGGAGGCATACTGCCCAAACTTCACTGCCCCGGTTCCCCCATTCGTATGGGGGGGACTTAACTTAACTGCCAGCATAGGCCCTGCCTATTGCGGGGTTACTTCCCAGGGCCCTCTGCATAATTGGGGGGTTACAGGGATGTATCTAGGTTTTTTTGGCCATTCCTAGCAAACTGTATCTTCAGCCTCTATGTTGGCTACACTGCCACCCAGCGTGGGGTGGGCAAGCTGTACAGATTGGGTTGTGCCTCCACCGGTGGGTTATTTTTGACCTTGGCATTACTGAGGTATGTATTTAACAATTCCTCAAATGAGACATTTATCCTCTACATAATTAATGAAGATAAAATATTTTGGCCAAAAGATTTGTAAGCCTGCTATCCCACCACGTCACGGTTAACTCTTTCAGCAGTGACCTAACTAACCTAACTAGCTCACCTAGCTATCCCTAACAAAATGCTAGCTAAAGCCCTAACCTAACCATAGAAAATCCTTTTTCAACATCTAGTTCATAAAAAGAATGTTAAAAAAATGTCTCTAAGCAGTATGTTTGTGTTTTAAGAAATCCAGGCAAATTCATAAGAGCATTTCTCCAAAAACTTTTCAATACTATGAAATAAAAGTAAAGTGCAAACAATTAAAACCCATAACTTCTAATAAACAGTATAAAACTATCTAACTATATCCATTATGCGATGGGGGGTACTTATAGCCCATGGGCCTCTAGGTAGAGGGAGCCCTGCTGCCCACAACTTATCTGCCCCGTCCATGTGTATTGGGGTGCTACTGCCCACGCCCCTAATGTAGAGGGTGGGGCATGCTGCCCACACTTACTGCCCCAACGGTCCCTGTTGTAATGGGGGGGACTTAACTGCCCAACGGGCCCCTATTAGAATGGGGGGCATGTTGCCCACACTTACTGCCCACGGTCCTGTTTGTGGGGGGAGTACTGCCCATGGGCCCCTTGTAGAGGGGGGGCATGTTTGCCCCACACTTAACGACTTGTCCCCCCACGGTCCATGTTTGTGGGGGGGACTTACGCCCTGGGCCCTTGTAAGGGGGGGCATGTTGCCCACCTGTACTGCCCCGGTCCCCATTGTATGGGGGGACTGTACTGCCCACAGGCCCTATGTAGAGGGGAGGCATTCTGCCCCACTTACTCGCCCACGGTCCATGTGTATGGGTGGGGACTTTACTGCCCACAGGGCCCTTGAAGAGGGGGGGCCATGTTGCCCACACTTTACTGCCCACGTTCCAATGTGTTGGGGGGGACTTACTGCCCACGGGCCCTTTTGAGGGGGGCAAATGTTTTTGCCCACACTTACTGCCCACGGTCCATGTTATGGGGGACTTACTCTGCCACGGGCCCCTTGTAGAGGGGTGGCATGTTGCCCACACTTACTCCCACTGTCCCAATGTGTATGGGGGGGACTTACTGCGCATGGTGCCCTATGTGATGGGGGGCATGTTGCCCCACTTACTGCCCACGTTCCAATTTGTATGGTGGGACTTATAGCCCATGGGCCCTATGTCGAGGGGAGGCAGCTGCCCACACTTACTGCCCAGGTCCATGTGGTTTATGGGGGGACTTTACTGCCCAGAGGCCCTTGTGAGGGGGGGCATGTTTGCCCGCACACTTACTGTGCCCACGTCCATGGTATGAGGGGGGTACTTAACCTGCCCAACAAATTGACCCTTGTAGAGGGGGGGCATGTTTTTTGCCCAACTTACTGCCCACCGTCCATGTGTATGGGGGGGACTTTTACTGCCCCGGGCCCTTGTAGAGGGGGGGTCATTGTTGCCCACACTACTCTGCCCCGGTCCATGTGTATGGGGGGGACTGACTTACTGCCCCGGGCCCCTATGTAGAGGGGAGGCATGCCTGGCCCACACTTCTTGCCCACGTCCATGTGTATGGGGGGGGACTACTGCCCACGGGCCCTTGTAGAGGGGGGGCCTGTTGCCCACACTTACCGGCCCACAGTCCATTTTGTATGGGGGGGACTACTGCCCACGGGCGCCTATGTAGAGGGGGGGCATGTTGCCCACACTCTTGCCCACGGTCCAATGTTTTGTGGGGGGGACTTTACTGAACTGCCCATGGCCTTGTGAGGGGGGGCAATGTTGCCCACACTTACTGCCCACGTCCATGTTATGGGGGAAACTTTTACTGCCCACAAGGTGCCCTATGAGAGGGGAGGCATGCTGCCCACACTTACTGCCCACAGCTCCATGTGTTTGGGGGGGGACTTACTGCCCACGGGCCCTTGTAGAGGGGGGGCCATGTTTGCCCCACACTTACTGCCCACTGTCCCATGTGTATGGGGGGGACTACTTTACACTGCGCCCAGGTCCCTTTAGAGGGGGGGCATGTTGCCACACTTCCTGCCCACGGTCCATGTGGTATGGGGGGGACTTACTGCCCACGGGCCTTGTAAGAGGGGGGGCATGTTGCCCCACACTAACTTCCCCCCGGTCCATGTGTATGGGGGGACTACTACTGCCCTGGGCCCTATGTAGAGGGGGGCATGTTGCCACACTTACTGCCCACGGTCCATTGGTAGGGGGACCTTACTGCCCACGGGCCCTATATAGAGGGGGGGCAATGTTTGCCCACCTTACTACTGCCACCCGGTCCATGTTGTGGGGGGACTTAACTGCCGCATGGCCCTTGTAAGAGGGGGGCATGTTGCCCCACACTTACTGCCCACGGTCCATGTTTGTGGGGGGGACTTACTGCCCATGGGCCCTATATAGAGGGGGGGCATGTTGCCCACACTTACTGCGCACCGGTCCATGTGTAATTGTGGGGACACTTTTCTTTTACTTGTTTTTTTTTTTTTTACTTTACTTTAAATTTAACACAAATACCAACATATACAACCATATACACAGTTAAACAAACCAACCAAAAAAAAAACTACTTAACAATACAAACTTTACACTTAAACACAACTGCCCACCTGGCGCTGTGTAGCGGGGGCGCATTTTGCCCACACTTACTGCCCCCCGGTCCATGTGTATGTGGGTAACTTACGGCCACGGCGCCCTATGTAGATGGGAAGCCATGCCTGCCCACACTTACTGCCCACGGCCCATGTGTAAATGGGGGGACCTTACTGCCCACGGGCCCTTGTAGGGGGGGCATGGTTTGCCCACACTTACTGGCCCACGGTCCCATGTGTCATGGTGTGGACTTACTCTGCCCATGGGCCCTAGAGAGGGGGGGCATTTGCCGCACACTTACGCCCACGGTCCAGGTGTAAATGGGGGTGGCTTAACTGCCCACGGGCCCTTTTATAGGGGAGGCAAGCTGCCCACACTTACTGGCCCACTGTCCCTTTTGTATGGGGGGCCTTACTGCCCACAGCCCTATGTATAGGGGAGGCATGTTTGCCCACACTTTATCTGACGTTCCCCACTGTTCCATGTGTATGGGGGGACTTACTGCCCACGGCCCTTGTAGAGGGGGGGCATGTTGCCCCACACTTTACTGCCCACGGTCCATGTGTATGGGGGACTTAACTGCCCCAGGCCCTATGTAGAGGGGAGGCATGCTGCCCACACTACTGCCCACGTCCATAGTGTAAATGGGGGGGACTTTACTGCCCTGGGCCCCTTGTAAAGAGGGGGGTCATGTTGCCCACACTTACTCGCCCGCCCACGTGGCCCGGTTCCCCCCTGTTGGTTGGGGGGGACTTACTGCCCACGGGCCCCTTTGTTAGGAGGGGGGCATTTTGCCCACACTTACTGCCCACGTCCATGTGTATTGGGGGGTACACTTAACTCCCACGGGCCCTTGTAGAGGGGGGGCATGTTGTCCCACACTACCTGCCCAGGGTCCATGTGTAATGGGGGGGACTTACTGCTCGTTGGCCTATTAGAGGGGGGTGATGTGCCCGCACTATACTGCCCACGGTCCATTGTATGGTGGATTATGCCCACGGGCCCTTTAGAGGGGGGATGTTCCCCACATACTTACTGCCCACGGTCCCATGTATTGGGGGGGCTTACTGCCCAGGGCCACTGAGGGGGGCCTGGCCCACACTTACTGCCCACGGTCCATGTGTTGGGGGGGACTTACTGCCCATGGGCCCTGTAGAGGGGGGGCATGTTGCCCAACTCTACTGCCACGGTCCCATGTGTATGGGGGACTTACTGCACCGGCTCTATGTAGAGGGAATGCGCATTGCCCACTTACGCCCACGGTCCATGTGTATGGGGGACTTACTGCCAGGCCCTATGTAGAGGGGGGGCATGTGCCCACACTACTGCCCCGGTCCATGTGTAATGGGGGGACTTACTGCCCACGGGCCCTAGGTAGAGGGGGGGCATGTTGCCCACACTTATTGCCCACGGTCCATGTGTATGGGGGGGACTTACTGCCACGGGCCCTTGTAGAGGGGGGGCATGTTGCCACACTTACGCCCACGTGCATGTGTCCATGGATGGGGGGGGACTTACTCGCCACGGGCCCTATGTAGAGGGGGGCATGTTGCCCACACTTACTGCCCACCGTATGTGTGTTGTGGGGGACTTACTGCCCGACGCCCTATGTAGAGGGAGGCATGATGCCCACACTTACTGCCCACGTCCCATGTGTATGGGGGGACTTACTGCCCACGGCCCTTGTAGAGGGGGGGCATGTTGCCCACACTTGCTGCCCACGGTCCATTCGTATGGGGGGGACTTACTGCCACGAGCCCTATGTAGAGGGGGGCTGCTGGCCACACTTTGCCCACTGTCCATGGAATGGGGGGGCTACTGCCCACGGGTCCTGTGTAGAGGGGAGGCATGCTGCCAAACTTCTGCCCACGGTCCATGCATATGGGGGGGACTTACTGCCCAAGGCCTGCATATGGGGGGAGTTACAGGGGTGTCTCTACGGTTTTTGTCCATCTGAGCAAACTGTATCTGCATCTTCTATGGGGGGGGGGCACACATATTAGTCCACTGTTACCGTTTCGCTAATATAGAAGGCTCTTTCATCGTTCGATAATCTCGAATGCACCGCTCGCTAATACTGGAAAGATCGTTCGTTTGATAATCCTTGAATGTACTCCGTTCGCTAATACTGGAAGGATCGTTCGTTTGATAATCCTGAATGTACCGTCGTGATCGTTCGATAATCCTCGAATGTGTCTTGAATGTAGCTTGCGCAATACCCGAGAATGCTGCCTGCCTGACTTCAGGAGTGTTTTTAACAAGTTTGGTGACGTGACTGTTTCCCCAGACCATTTTCCAGGTGCCACAGCCATTTACAGTAAGTACCTCTGTTAGTTTAGCTATAAATCACTCAGACTTTTCGAACTATCACTCTCCCATAGACTTGAATGGGTCCGAATTGAACTTTCAAACTTTCTCTGAGGTTCGAAAGTTCGAAAATGGACTAAACTTATATAGTTCGCCATCTCTATAAATGACAAACACACCCACCCATGTAAAAAAATCTCCCTCCAGAGTATAAATGACACACATTCCCCCATAAAATAAAATATCCCACATATATAAATGACACACACCCATGTAAAAAAATGCTCCCCTACAAGTTTGCCCATAGGAAGTGTGATGGTACATACAAGTTATCCCCAGTGAGTTCCTGCCATACAGTTTGCACCCAGTGAGTGTAAATGGTGGATCAGAGACACATGTGCTCCAGAATCCACCAACTAAACAATGGGGACATTCGCAACCTCTAATGTAACACATGGAAGCCGATTTACCCAGACTTGCTAGGCAAATATATGGTGCTACGGTTGCGCTACCAGTTTTCTAACGTGTTAGCGCAACTTTATCACCATACCAGCGTCGGATGCGCGGGTTTACACAAAATCACCAGCATCCGACGCTCTCCGTTCATGTCGCGTTTTAGCTCAGGATTTAAACGCCAGCAAATAGCTGGCGTTTAAAATCCCGTAGTGGGCAAATCCACAATGCGAACGCGATATTGAACTGCGAACGGACTTTTACCCAGAGAGATAGCAGCTCTGGGTAAATGAGCCTGATGGTATTTTCTGTGAAGGCAAACTCACATACCTTTAACATTAACTATAAAAAATGTCATTTGAGAACTCAACGGTTTTCCTGAGTCAAAGCAGAGTGTCTGGCGAGCTTCAGTTTCCTCTCCATTCTAATCAGTCCATATAGAAAATAATCATCACAGGAAGTCAACGTTTTCAAAGTCACATAATGGTATCTGGAAGGTTGAAATCCTGCAGATTGAATCCAGGGTCTGATAGTTTATATCCCAAACAACTATAATCAACTGTTGGCTTGAAGCTGTTAGTTTTTGACAAACCTGAGCTGGGTAAGGACAGTCACTGGCCCGATGTTCTTCATGCCCCATCCGTTTGTAGCCATGCAGTGTTAGACGTTACTGAGCCCTTTTCTCTGCACACAATTCATAAGTCAGAGGAGTCCTCTCCACTGTGGTAGGTGTCTGCTGTAGTTGCATGGGCACTGCTGGTCCTCTGGCGGCTGGTGGTACTCACGGTGCTTTGGTAGGTCACCTTAAAATACGGTGTTAATGAAGCAGAACTGTCTCTAGGTCCAGATCAGCTTGTACATACAAGTTTTGCCCCAGTGAATGTGTTTGGTCTTCCTTTTGAATACATCACTGGTCAAGAAGAGGGAGAACACAGCGCTGTAACTAAAAAGAGCCCAGGGGTGAGGACCTAGCGGTTTTCAATCTTACCCTGGGTACAAGCCTAGAAAAAAGAAGAGGAGCAGGGAGGAGTCTAAGTATAACTTTCCTTTAATAATCAAGGCTTTACCTTAATTCTTCTTCAAAATTATCGGCTCCATCTCTCATTAAGGACTGTTGCTAGAGGAGCAAACCAGATCTTGTACATTTCTTACTTTGCAATATTCTAGAACAATATGAACAAGAAAAAAAAAAAAACAACCATTCATGGTATTATTCACAAGAGACAGTCGGAAGAAGTAGGATTGGTTCACAGGCAATTTTACCAAAATGAAAACATACATAATAAAGCATTACCATATAGGTACATGTATATCATTTATAAAAGTGAGGTAATACGTTATTTATGAAGGTAATTAATTACACTATATCAAAGTTTATATTTTACTATATAAATACATGCGTCTGTAATAAAATCTTATTTAATTGATTATGGTATGGAAGTTGCCCTCAATCACAGTAATAACAGGTCTAAACAACACATTTACCAAAGCCTGGGGACTCAAGATGCAGCTGGAGGTAGAAATAAACTTTACCATTGAGAATCTAGGAACTAATACAGAAAATGGCCATTAGGGGCGTGCATCCAGTGTCTTGTTGTAGGATATCAAATGTAGCAAACTAAAACTCCCAATAGCCAACTAAAATCTCTAAAAAGTAACAGGGAATAGGTTACATACGTATCTGTCATTCTGCACCCAATATTGTTTTCAGAATAAATCATTTCACTGCTAAAAAATATTGTGTCCCCCCTATGCAGCTGATAGTGGAACATTCCAAACGGACATTGAAAATCAACTCAGCCAGCATGATGTCATCAACTGCCATTTCCATCACCTTAACTATAAGAATAGACCCATGATATTTCTATTGATTCAAACTGATGCATATTTGGAAAAGAAATTCCTGCCCAGCTGTGTGTTTTACTACAGGACTATATGTAATTACTATGTAAATAGCGCAATATCAATTGTGTATTGTAAAACATGGAAAGTGAAAATCTGTTACAATTCATTGACTACACATATTTCAGATCTCTGTCCCTCTCAATACAATCAGGGTGTCTGTCACCCCAGTATAAGAAACCCGATTAATACACAGCTTTCCTGATCTACTTTAGGGATAGAATCAATAATAACATTTCCAGTAACAAACTGACATTTCTCTACCTTTACATGGCCCATAAGATGGGCCATCAATGTACCCACCACAAGGATTAGACATAATAATAATCAATCAAACTCTATCCCATGATTTCTACCTATAAACATTTTCTCAAGTGATTTATCTGTCTATATTTATTTTTACATTATTTAGAAAGAGTGAAAGTGGGAGCTGACTCACTTGAAAGTCTAAGTCAAAATTGAATATTTGATAAATGTTTGTGTGATGTCATTCAATGCAACTTAATATTAATGAGATCATTGTCCCAGCCATCACAACAAGATTGATATAAACCTGCTCGTATGCCGGGTATTACCATTGCTAGTCAAAGCAGAACTTAATTATTGATTGGTTGGGTGTTTATCACTTTTTAAATGTCCTTTAATGTGATAACACCAACCAATCAATAAATTAAGTCCTGCATTGACTGCAATGGTAATTGACCGGCATATAGCAGTTAATATCATCTTGGTCCTGGATGATTGGACTGTAGACAATGAACATCACCACCAGCCGCAAACCAGATCAGCCCTCACCCATGCAATGCTGCAGGATGAATTGTGTGGCAGGGGAGTACTGGTAATTACGCCAGCGTTAAGGAGCTCTACTGTCCGGCAACATGCGTAGTAATGCTGAATTTTGCAGTTAGGTCGCCTGATAAGGAACCAAAAGGCACAAGAAATAAATGTTTTGTTGAAATCCCTTTGAAGAAGCTTTTGAACACAAAAAATCATTTACAACTATTACCAAAATTTTTTCATCAAATTTGTGCAGAGGGAAAGGACGCAGTATTCTAACACTGCAATGCTATAACGCTGGGCAAGAATAACATCGGGCCCGTGACTGTCCCTTACCCCAGCTCAGGTTTAGGTTCAGAAATCTAAACAGCCCCAATCCAATTTAGATTTACTCATGTTTGGGATATAAACTATCAAGACCCCTGGATTCCAATCTGCAGATTCACCTTCAGTTATACCTTATAATGACTTTAATAACTTTGACTTTCCACGTGAATGATTATTTTCTATATGGCTGATTAGAGATGGAGAGGACACGATCTGCGTTATATTAGTAAAAGCATGGTTACTCGCCCAAACGTCCCAGCGTGAAATGGGTGGACTTATTGCCCACATGCCCTATGTAAGGGGAGGGCATGCCTTCCTCCTCCCCACAACTTACTGGCCCCACAGTCCCATGCCTATGGGGGGGACTTACTTGCCCATAGGCCCATCATATGGTTAGATTACGTCCAAGGGCCCATGCAATGGGGTGGCTTACTGCCCAGTGCCCTGCAAATGGGGGGGGGGGAGTTTACTCGGAATGTTCCTCTAGGGTTTTTTTGCCATCTGAGCCAAAACTGTAATCTGCAGCCTCTATGCTTCCACGCTTTGCCACCATCGGTGGGGTGGGCACGGCTTTAAAGATTGTGTTGCCTCCACCGGGGGTATTTTGAACTTGCAATTACTGGAGGTATTTATTTATATACAATTCCTCAAATCGTTTATCCCAACATAATTAATGAAGAATAAATATTTTTTGGCCAAAAAGATTTGTCAGCCCTGCTATCCACTTCCGGGTAACTCTTCAGCAGAACCTAACTAACCTACAGTCTAACCTAGCCTAACCTAACAAATCTAGCTAAGCTAACCTAACCATAGGAAATAGCCTTGTTTACATCTAGCTCAATAAAGATAATGTGAACAAAAATGTAATCTGAAGCAAAGTCAGTTTTGTTTAAGAATCCAGGCAATTCCATAAGAGTCATTTAGTTAAATCTTTAGTCAAAAGCTTTCCAATACTATGAATAAACGTAAGTGGGCAAACAATAAAAACCCATAAACGCTAATAAAACAGTATAAACTATTCTAACTATATCACATTATGCATATGGGGGGGACTTACTTTACTGCCATTGGTCCCTATTAGAGGGAGGCTGGCCTGCCCACGGTCCATGCGTATGGGGGGGAACTTACTGCCCACGGGTCCTTATGTATAGGGGGGGAATGCTCCCAAACTTACTGCCCACGGTCCCATGCGTATATGGGGGGACTTACTGCCCATGTCCCTATGTTAGAGGGGAGGCATTCTGCCCACACATACTGCCACGGATCCATGCTATTGGGGAATTACTGCCGAAAGGCCTATGTAGAAGGGAGGCCAATACTGCCAACTACTGCCCGACGGTCCCTGCGTAATGGGGGGGACTTAAACTCTTTACTGCCCACAGCCTGCAATATGGCGGGGTTACTGTCCCAAGGCCCTGCATAATTGGGGGAGTTAGCAAGGGAGTATCTAGGGTTGTTTGCCTTCCTAGCAAAACTGTATCTGCAGCCCTATGTGGCCTACACGCACCTTCGTGGGGTGGGCCAAGGCCTTAAGATTGGGTGTGCCTCCACCGTTGGGGTAATTTTTGGCAACTTGCATTACTGAGGTTTTATTTATACAATTCCTCACAATGGACATTTAATCCTCTACATAATTATTAAGATAAAATATTTGGCCAAAAGATTTGTAAGCCCGCTAACCCAACCAACGCTCCAAGGTAGACTCTTTTCAGGTCAGGGACATAACTAACCCCACTAGGTCTAACCTAGCCTATCCTAACAAATGCCTGCTAAAGCTAACCTAACCTAGAATGCTTTTACAAACATCTAGTTTTGTCAATAACAAAATAAATGTGAAAAAAATTTAATCTGAAGCAAGTATGGTTTGGTTTTTAAGAAATCCCAGGCAAATCAATTCAATAAGAGTCCCTTTATTCAAAGCTTTCAATACTATGAAATAAAATTAAAAGTGCAAACATTAAAACCCATAAACTCTAATAAACAGTAATAAAACCTATTCTAACTATAATCACATTATGCTTATGGGGGTACTTATGCCCAGGGCCCTATTTAGAGGGGAGGCATTGCTGCCCACACGTACGCCCACGGCCATGTGAGGGGGGGATTACTGCCCAGGGCCCTATGTAGAGAGAGGGGCATGCTGCACCAATTCCTCTACTGCCCACGGTCCTGTGTATGGGGGGACTTATACGCCACAGGGCCCTATGTAGAGGGGGGGCATGTTGCCCACACTTACTTGCCGCACGGTCCATGTTGTGGGGGGCTTACTGCTGCCACTGTGGCCCTTGTAGAGGGGGGATGCTGCCCACACTTACTGCCCACGGTCCATGTGTTGGGGGGGGACTACTATGCGCACATGGCCCTTGTAGGGGGGGCATGGTGCCTACACTTACTGCCCACGGTCCATGTGTATGGGGGGGACTTACACTGCCCACGGCCCTATGGAAGGGGGGCATGCTGCCCACACTTATGCCCACGGTCCCCATGTGTATGGGGGGGGACTTACTGCCCCGGGCCCTTTGGTAGAGGGGGGGGGTCATCGTTGCCCAACTATGCCCCACGGTCCATGTGTATGGGGGGAACTTACTGCCCACGTGCCCTTGAGAGGGGGGCATGTTGCCCACACTTACTGCCCACGTCCTGTGTATGGGGGGGACTTATGCCCAATGGGCCCATGTAGAGGGGGGGCATGATGTTCCCACACTTACTGCCCACAGGTCCATGTGTTGGTAGGGGGACTTACTGCCGCACGGGCCATTATTAAGGGGGGCATTTGCCCACGACTTAACTGCTCCCAGGTCCATGTGTATGGGGGGACTAACTGCCCACGAGGCCCACTTGTAAAGCGGGGGGCATGTTTGTCCCACACTTACTGCCCACGGTCCTTGTGCTGGGGGGGACTTTACTGCCCACGGGCCTTGTAGTAGGGGGGCAATGGTTTTCCCATACTTACTTACTGCCCACGGTCCATGTGTATGGGGGGCGACGTACTGCCCACGGGCCCTTGTAGAGGCGGGGGCATGTGCCCACACTTTACTGCCCACGGTCCATGGTATGGGGGACTGACTGCCCACAGGCCCCCGCCCTATTAGAGGGGAGGATTGCCCACACTTACTGACCCACGGTCCATGTGTATGGGGGGACTTACTGCCCACGGCCCTTGTAGCAGGGGGGGCATGTTTTGCCCACATTCTTACTGCCCCCGTCCATTTGCTATGGGGGGGGACTTCTGCCCCAGGGCCCGATGTAGAGGGGGGGCAGTGTTGCCCCACTTACTCCCACGGCCTGGTTTGTGATGGGGGGACTTTATGCCCAGGGCCCTTATGTAGAGGGGGGGCAATGTTCCCCACTTACTGCCCCGACGGTCATGTGTTGGGGGACTTTAACTCTCGCCCACGGGCCTCTATTAGAGGGGGGGACCTGTCTGCCCACACTACTGCTCCAACGGTCCCATGTGTATGGGGGGGACTTACTTGCCCACGGGCCCTGTAGAGGGGGGGCAATGGTGCCCACACTTACTCAAGCCCACGGTCCATGTGTATGGGGGGACTCTTGACTGCCACGCCCTGTAGAAGGGGGGGCAGGTTGCCCCACCTTACTGCCCACGGTCATGTGTAATGGGGGGGGGGGCCTTATGCCCAGCGGCACTTGTAGAGGGGGGGCATGTTGCCCACACTACTGCCACGTCCAGTGTGTATGGGGGGGAGCTTTACTGCCCACTGGGCCTCCTAATGTAAGTGGGGGGCCTGTTGCCGCACATTAACTGCCCACGGTCCATGTAATGGGGGGGACTTACTGCCCACGGGCCATAGTATAGAGGGGGGCATGTTGCCCACACTTGACCTGCCCACGGTCCATGTTGTTGGGGGGGGACTTACTGCCCAGGGCCCTATTGTAGAGGAGTGGGCATGTTGCCCCACTACTTAACGGCCCACCGGTTCCAGTGTAGGGGGGACTTACTGCCCACGGGCCCTATGTAGAGGGGGGCATGCCGCCTCACACTTACTGCCACGCGTCCATTTTGTTGGGGGGAACTTATGCCACAGGCCCATGTGAGGGGGGGAATGTTGCCCACACGTTTAGCCCACGTCCATGTGTATGGGGGGACTTCTGCCCGCACGTCCTTGTAGAGGGGGGGCCATTGCCCACATTACCTGGGCCCACAGCCATTCGTATGGGGGGGACTTACTGCCCATCGAAGCCCTATGTAAGGGAGGGGCTGCTTGCCACATTACTGTCCCACGGTCCATGCGAAGGGGAGACTTACTGCCCAGCGGGTCCATGTAGAGGGGAGGCATGCTGCCCCACACTTACATCTGACACGGTCCATGCATAATGGGGGGAGCTTAATTGCCCCAAGGGTCCCTGCATATGGGGGGGTTACAGGGGTGTTCTCTCGGTTTTTTGCCATCTGAGCAAAACTGTATATGCCATCCTAAGGGGGGTGCCTACAGATTGTCCACTGTTACCGTTCGCTAATCAGGAAGGATCTTTCATCAGTTTCGATTAATCCTCTAATGACACGTTCGCTCATACTGGGAAAAAAGGATCGTTCGTTTGATAACCTCGAATGTACCGTTCGCTTAATACTGGAAGGATCGTTCGTTGATATCCGCGTCCTAATGTACGTTCCGTGATCGTTCGATAATCCTCGAATGTATATATTGAAGTAGCGTTTCGGACAATACCCGAGGAATTCCCCATGCCTGCTGACTTTCAGGAAGTGGTTTTTAACAAGTTTTGGTTGACAGTGAACATGTTCCCAGACATCTTCCCCAGGTGGCCACAGACCTTTACAAAGTATACCTTTGTATTGTTTTTAGCTATAACATCACTCAGACTTTCGAACTATCACTCTCCCATGACTTGATGGGTCCGAATTCGGAACTTTCAAAACTTTCGCTGAGGTTCGAAAGTTTAAAAATGGACTAAAACTTTTAATATAGTTGCAGCCATCACTATAAATGACAAACACACCCAACCCATGTAACAAAATCTCCTCCAGAAAAAAGTATAACTGACACATCATTCCCCATAAAAATAAAATATCCCACATAGTATAAAGTGACACACCACACCATGTAAAAAATGTCTCCCCATAAAAGTGTTGCCATAGTAAGTGTGACTGCGTTACATACAAGTTATCCCCAGTGTTTCCACACATACAAGTTTTTGCCAACCCAGTGGAGTGTAAATGGTGGCATCTAGACACCTGTGCTTCCAGAATCCACCAAACTAAACATGGGACATTCGCAATCCTCTAATGTACACATGGAAGCCGATTTTAACCCAGACTTGCCTAGGGGCAAAATATCGGGGCTAAGGTGTTGCGCTTAAACCATCTTCCTACGGTTAGCGCAACTTTATCACCATACCAGGCGTCGGAGCGGCGGTTAACAAAAATCAACCACAAGTCCGAACGATCTTCGTTCAATTCGCGTTTTAGCAGGATTTAAAGCCAGCATTAGCTGGCGTTAATCCCGTCTGGGTCAAATCCCCACAATCAGCTGAACCGGATTTGAAACTGCGAACAGGACTTTTTACCCCAGAGAGATGCAGCTCTGGTAAATAGCCTGATGGTATTGTCTTTGAGGCAACCACATTACCTTTAACATTAAAGAATTAAAATGAGTCAATTGAGAACCACGTTTTTCCTGAGTTCAAGCGAGGTTGGCGAGCTCATTTTTCCTTTCCTCATTCTCAATCAGTCCATATAGAAAATAATCATCACAGGAAAGTCAACGTTTTCAAAGTACATAATGGTATCTGGAAGGTTGAAATCCTGCAGATTGGAATCAGGGGTCTTGACTAGTTTAATCCCAAACAACTATATCAACTTGTTGGCTTGAAGCTGTAGTTCTGTAAAAAACCAAACTGAGCGGGTAAGACAGTCCACTGGGCCCGTGTTTTCTTCATGCCCAGCGTTGTGCATGCATGTTAGACTTACTGAGTCCTTTCCCTCTTGCACACAATTCACTAAGTCAGGAGTCCTCTCACCTGTGGATAGGTGTCTGCTTTGTAGTTGTCATGGCGCGGGGATGCTGGTCCTGCATGGCTGGCTGGTGCGTACTCAACGGTGCTATTGGTGAGGTCACCTTTAAAACGGCTGTTTTAATGAAGCAGAACTGTCTCTCAGGTCCAGATCACGGTACAATACATTTTGCCCCCAGTGAATTTTGTTTGTCTTCCTTTTGGATACTCACGGATCAAGAATGAGGGAGAAAAGCAGTAATCCTCGAATGCACAGTTCGCTAATACTGGAAGGATCGTTCGTTTAATAATCCTTGAATGTACCGTTCGCTAATACTGGAAGGATCGTTCGTTTGATAATCCTCGAATGTACCGTTCGTGATCGTTCGATAATCCTCGAATGTATCATTGAATGTAGCTTGCGAAATACCCGAGAATTTCCTGTCTTCCTGACTTCAGGAAGTGTTTTAACAAGTTTTGGTGACAGTGACATGTGAAAATGGACTAAACTTTATATAGTTCAGCCATCACTATAAATGACAAACACACCCACCCATGTAACAAAATCTCCCTCCAGAGTATAAATGACACACATTCCCCCATAAATAAAATATCCCACATAGTATAAATGACACACACCCATGTAAAAAACCCAAAGCCTAGAAAAAAGAAGAGGAGCAGGGAGGAGCTAAGTATAACTTTCCTTTAATAATCAAGGCTTTACCTTAAATTTCTCTTCAAAATTTATCGGCTCCATCTCTCATAAAGGACTGTTGCTAGAGGAGAAACCAGATCTTGTACATTTCTTACTTTGCAATATTCTAGAACAATATGGAACAAGAAAAGAAAAAAAAAAAAAACAACCATTCCATGGTTATTCACAAGAGACAGTGGAAGAACTAGGATTGGTTCACAGGCAATTTTACCAAAAATGAAAACATACATAAAAAGCATTACCATATAGGTACATGTATATCATTTATAAAAGGAGGTGATACTGTTATTATGAAGGTAATTAATTACACTATATCCAAGTTATATTTTACTAATAAATTACATGCATCTGTAATAAAATCTTATTTAATCTGATTAGGGTATGGAAGTTGCCCTCACAATCACAGTAATAACAGGTCTAAAACATTTACCAAAGCATTGGGACTAAGATAGTAACATGCCATTAGGGGCGTGCATCCAGTGTCTCTTGTTGGATTATCAAATGTAGCAGAACTAAAACTCCCAATAGCCACTAAAATCTCTTAAAAGTAACAGGAATAGGTTACATACCGTATCTGTCATTCTGCACCCAATATTGTTTTCAGAATAAATCATTTCACTGCTAAAAATATTGTGTGTCCCCCTATGCAGCTGATAGTGGAACATTCCAAACGACATTGAAATCACTCCCACATGATGTCATCAACTGCCATTTCCATACATTACTATAAGAATAGACCCATGATATTTCTATGATTAAACTGATGCATATTTGGAAAAGAAAATTCCTGCCCAGCTGGTGTTTTATCTACAGGACTATAGTGTAATTACATGTTAAATGCGCAATATACAGTTTGTATTGTAAAACATGGAAAAGTGAAAATGGCTGTTACAATTCATTGACTACCAATATTTCCAGATCTCTGTCCCTCTCAATACATATCAGGGTGTCCGTCACCAGTATAAGAACCCGATTATATACACAGAGCTTTCCTGATCTACATTAGGGATAGAATCAATAAATACACATTTCCAGTTAACAAACTGACATTTTCTACCTTTACTGCCCATAAGATGGGCCCATCAATGTACCCACCACAGGATTAGACATAATAATAAATCAATCAAACCTAATCCCATGATTTCTACCTATAAACATTTTCTCAATGTGATTTTATGTCTATATTATTATTTCTTATTTAGAGAGTGAAAGTGGGGCTGCCCTCCTGAAAGTCTAAGTCATGAAATATTTGATTGTTTTGTGTGTGTCATCAATGCACTTAATGTTAATGAGATCATCGTCTCCGCCATCCAGACAACATGATTAAACCGCTATGGCCGGGTGTTTACCATTGCTGCACAGCAGAACTTAGATTTATGATTGGTTGGGTGTTTTCACATTTAAATGTCCTTTAAATGTGATAAACACCCACCATCAATAAATTTAAGTCCTGCATTGACTAGCAATGGTAAAAAACCACAATCATTTCCTAGATATCTAAGAGGGTAAAACCCTTTCTAAGTAAGGGTCATATTAAAGGGAACATTAGCAAGCTTTTTTCTTTTTTAACCTATAGTTAAAAATATGCATCATATTTGCGAGACAGCCAAATTTGCTGGAGTATTGAAGTCTTATCAGGAACTTCCACCAGACACCATATTCATGACGTGCGATGTCAACAATCTCTATACCATCATTCCACAAGAGCCTGGAGTCAACATGTGCAGAAATGCACTGACCAAAGCAGGTCATAAGTCTCCCCTACTGAGTTCCTTATGGATCTATTGCTGTTTTCATTGCAAAAAAAACTATTTTAGGTTTGGTGAAGAGTACTTCTTACAAATAGCAGGTACGGCTATGGGTTCTTTGATGGTCCCTCTCGCAAACATCTATATGGAGAACTATGAATCCAATTTTGTTATCCCCATGGGAAGTATAAAAATATTACTTTAAAGAGGTATATTGACGACCTGTTCTTCCTCTGGCAGGGTACGATGAGAGAGAGTGCAGAATAGTTAATACACTTAACAGTTTAGACTCTCCAGTGAGGCTAACTATGACGATCAGCACTGAGTCCATAGATTTCTTGACCTCCGCATTTACAAGAAGAAGGGAGGATCAAATCCACCTTGTACACCAAAACCACGGACCGCAATACATTAATGCATGCGGGTAGCTTTTATCCTGAAGCTCATAAACGCGGCATCATATATTCCCAAGCCCTTAGGGTTCTTAGGAACAACTCTGATCAAGCTAATGCCAGTTACAACTCAAGGAATTATCACAAAAATTCCTTGAGAGGGGTTACAAAAGAGGTGTCATTCACAACAAATAGAACGTGCCATTGCTAATTGGACCCATACAACAGGGATTAATGCTGAGGACAAATTGAATTCCCATGACTCCATACCCTTCATTAGTACATATACCCCCATGAGCGGTGCATTAAAACACAGCATAAACACTAGGTGGGACATACTCACCAATGACCATCACTTACCATTCAAGAAGAGCGTTCCCATTTCACCTATAGAAGAGGCAGAAATCTGCGTAATATTCTTATGCATACAAGATCTAAGGGACTCGTCAACTACCAAAGCCAATATGTGGCTTCTGCCCCTAAGAATGGTTGTTACAAATGCCAGGGTTGTGTGGCATGCAGAAGTGCCCTTACGGGGCCAGACTTCCCCCACCCCCACCACGGGCAGAGGATCAATATTAGAAATCGACTCAGTTGTCTGAGTCAATTTGTGATCTATATCATCACCTGTCCATGTGGAAATATTACGTAGGCAAAAAACACGACGCTCCGGGAACGCTTGGCTAACCATAGAATGGCCATAAGATCGGGCCTACAAATGAATAAATTGACTAACGAGGTGCTCATGGAACCACAGATAAATTCGGGGGAACAATCAGTGGCACGCCATTTCAGATTGATGGCACACCCCATTTCCACTATGCGTTGGATGGCTATCGACTTCGAACCAGAACGGGAGGGTAGTGACCGTAGAAGAGCTTTATTACAGCGAGAAATCAGATGGATAAAGAGACTGGATATCCTTCCCTCGGGGCCTTAATGAATCATTGCTCTTAACTGTTTTTTATAAATTATTTAGATTGGTTACCCTTTATCCCAGTGATTTAGCCCTATTGTTCTCTGAATCGGAACGTGTTCTATATGTTTTATATCAGTCCCTTACCATTTTATATCTATAGGTCTTCGGAATCTGTATTTACCTTCAGTTTCTCCATAGCAGTTTTAGCTATTTATTTAATATATGTCTTTCTGCTTTCTCTAGCTTTTTAGATTAATCATTGTTAAAATATTGCTATTTGGCTTTTATTAATTAGGCACTTTTACCTTTGTCTAGCACTGATACACTAGTAGCACTTTATGGGCTCTTCATCTCACAATGGGTGGTGATTTATCTACTATATCGCACTACGGCACTTTACCTATGATGCACTTTATTGATAATCCTTATGCACAGTTCGTTTTAGTTGCTATTAGTAACTTTCTAGCACTTTATTATATACTTTTGGAATAATTAAGTATAGTAATCTATTTATTGCGATGTTGTTTCCTCACATCGCACAGGTTTCTTTAGTGAGGGTATGCACCAGATGTAATTATGCCGGAGTCACACGGGGTGTGTTTTACCTATTTAACCTCGTTTATCCACAGGTCTGTAACCCTGATGACGGCTAGGACTTCCGGGCCGAAACGCGTAGGTTCTTTGACTATTTTTGTTCTAATAAATAATATATACAAGCCCGGAGTGCTCAGCGTTTTCGTTCTTATATATATATATATATATATATATATATTATATATATATATTAATAATTATTATACACTTCCGCAGCTGCACTCTATGTGTGTGGCTGGCTGATGGTTCTCAGCACCATGAGAACCATCAGCCAGCCAGCAGCACCAGGATCAGCCGCACCCATGCAACTGCTGCAGAATGAATTGTGTGCAGGGGAGTACATGGATTACTACCAGCGTTAAGGAGCTACTGTCGCAAACATGCGTAGTATGCTGAATTTGCAGTTAGGTCTCCTAGATAAGGACCAAAGGCCAAGAAACAAATGTTTGTTGAAAATGCCCTGAAGTGCTTTGAAACAACAAAATAAGTTACAACTATTACAAATTTCAAATTTTGGGCAGAGGGAAAGGACGCAGTAAGTCTAACACATGCATGCTCCAACGCTGGGCAAGATACTGCCCAGGTCCATGTGTATGGGGGGGACTTAATGCCCACGGGCCCTTGTAGAGGGGGGTATGTTGCCCACCTTACTGCCCACGGTCCATGTGTATGGGGGGGCTTACTGCCCACGGGCCATGTAGAGGGGAGGCATGCTGCCCACACTTACTGCCACGGTCCATGTGTATGGGGGGGACTTACTGCCCATGGGCCCTTGTAGAGGGGGGGCATGTTGCCCACATCTACTGCCCACGGTCCATGTGTATGGGGGGACTTACTGCCCACGGGCTCTATGTAGAGGGAAGGCATGCTGCCACACTTACTGCCCACGGTCCATGTGTATGGGGGGGACTTACTGCCCACAGGCCCTATGTAGAGGGGGGGCATGTTGCCCACACTTACTGCCCACGGTCCATGTGTATAGGGGGGACTTACTGCCCACGGACCCTAGGTAGAGGGGGGGGCATGTTGCCCACACTTAATGCCCACGGTCCATGTGTATGGGGGGGACTTACTGCCCACGGGCCCTTGTAGAGGGGGGGCATGTTGCCAACACTTACTGCCCACGGTCCATGTGTATGGGGGGACTTACAGCCCACGGGCCCTATGTAGAGGGGGTGCATGTTGCCCACACTTACTGCCCACGGTCCATGTGTGTGTGGGGGACTTACTGCCCACGGGCCCTATGTAGAGGGGAGGCATGCTGCCCACACTTACTGCCCACGGTCCATGTGTATGGGGGGACTTACTGCCCACGGGCCTTGTAGAGGGGGGGCATGTTGCCCACACTTACTGCCCACGGTCCATTCGTATGGGGGGGACTTACTGCCCACGAGCCCTATGTAGAGGGGGGCATGCTGGCCACACTTACTGCCCACTGTCCATGCGAATGGGGGGGGCTAACTGCCCACGGGTCCTGTGTAGAGGGGAGGCATGCTGCCCACACTTACTGCCCACGGTCCATGCATATGGGGGGGACTTACTGCCAAAGGCCCTGCATATGGGGGGAGTTACAGGGGTGTCTCTACGGTTTTGCCATCTGAGCAAAACTGTATCTGCATCTTCTATGGGGGGAGGGCATCATATTAGTCCACTGTTACCGTTCGCTAATACAGGAAGGATCTTTCATCGTTCGATAATCCTCGAATGCACCGCTCGCTAATACTGGAAAGATCGTTCGTTTGATAATCCTTGAATGTACGTTCGCTCTAATACTGGAAGGATCGTTCGTTTGATAATCCTCGAATGTACCGTTCGTGATCGTTCGATAATCCTCGAATGTGTCATTGAATGTAGCTTGCGCAATACCCGAGAATTGCCTGCCTGCCTGACTTCAGGAAGTTTTTAACAAGTTTTGGTGACAGTGACATGTTCCCCAGACCATTTTCCAGGTGCCACAGCCATTTACAGTAAGTTACCTCTGTTAGTTTAGCTATAAATCACTCAGACTTTTCGAACTATCACTCTCCCATAGACTTGAATGGGTCCGAATTAGAACTTTCAAACTTTCTCTGAGGTTCGAAAGTTCGAAAATGGACTAAACTTATATAGTTCGGCCATCTCTATAAATGACAAACACACCCACCCATGTAAAAAAATCTCCCTCCAGAGTATAATGGACACCATTCCCCCATAAAATAAAATATCCCACATATAAATGACACACACCATGTAAAAAATGCTCCCCATACAAGTTTGCCCATAGGAAGTGTGACTGGTACATACAAGTTATCCCCAGTGAGTGTTCCTAGCACATACAAGTTTGCACCCGTGAGTGTAAATGGTGGATCAAGACACATGTGCTCCAGAATCCACCAACTAAAAAAATGGACATTCGCAACCTCTAATGTAACACATGGAAGCCGATTTACCCAGACTTGCTAGGCAAATATATGGTGCTACGGTTGCGCTTACCAGTTCTCTAACGGTTAGCGCAACTTTATCACCATACCAGCGTCGGATGCGCGGGTTACACAAAAATCACCCACGCATCCGACGCTCTCCGTTCAATGTCGCGTTTTAGCTCAGGATTTAAACGCCAGCAAATAGCTGGCGTTAAAATCCCGTAGTGGGCAAATCCCACAATCGCGAACGCGATATTGAACTGCGAACAGGACTTTTACCCGAGAGATAGCAGCTCTGGGTAAATGAGCCTGATGGTATTTTTTGAAGGCAAACTCACTTACCTTTAACATTAATATAAAAATGATCATTTGAGAACTCACGGTTTTCCTGAGTCAAAGCAGAGTGTCTGGCGAGCTTCAGTTTCCTCTCCTATTCTAATCAGTCCATATAGAAAAATAATCATCACAAGGAAAGTCAACGTTTTCAAAGTCACATAATGGTAATCTGGAAGGTTGAAATCCTGCAGATTGAAATCCAGGGTCTTGATAGTTTATATCCCAAACAACATAATCCAATTGTTGGCTTGAAGCTGTTAGTTCTGTTACAAACCTGAGCTGGGTAAGGACAGTCACTGGGCCCGATGTTCTTCATGCCCAGCGTTGTAGCATGCAGTGTTAGACTTACTGAGCCCTTCCCTCTGCACACAATTCATAAGTCAGAGGAGTCCTCTCCACTGTGGTAGGTGTCTGCTGTAGTTGCATGGGCACTGCTGGTGTCTGCTGGCTGGCTGGTGGTACTCACGGTGCTTTTGGTAGGTCACACTTAAAATGGCTGTTAATGAAGCAGAACTGTCTCTAGGTCCAGATCACTGGTACATACAAGTTTGCCCCCAGTGAATGTGTTTGTCTTCCTTTTGAATACATCACTGATCAAGAAGAAGGAGAAAGCAGCGCTGTAACTAAAAAGAGCCAGGGGTGAGGACCTAGCGGTTTTCAATTCTTACCCTGGGTACAAAGCCTAGAAAAAAGAAGAGGAGCAGGGAGGAGCTAAGTATAACTTTCCTTTAATAATCAAGGCTTTACCTTAAATTTCTTCTTCAAAATTTATCGGCTCCATCTCTCATTAAAGGACTTGTTGCTAGAGGAGCAAACCAGATCTTGTACATTCTTACTTTACAATATTCTAGAACAATATGGAACAAGAAAAAAAAAAACAAACAACCATTCCATGGTATTCACAAGAGACAGTCGGAAGAAAGTAGGACTGGTTCACAGGCAATTTTACCAAAAATGAAAACATACATAATAAAGCATTACCATATAGGTACATGTATATCATTTATAAAAGGAGGTAATACCGTTATTATGAAGGTAATTAATTACACTATATCAAAGTTATATTTTACTATATAAATTACATGCGTCTGTAATAAAATCTTATTTAATCTGATCTATGGTATGGAAGTTGCCCTCACAATCACAGTAATAACAGGTCTAAAACCGATTTACCAAAGCATTGGGACTAAGATGCAGCTGGAGGTAGAAATAACTTTACCATTGTGAGAATCTAGGAACTAATACAGTAAAATGGCCATTAGGGGCGTGCATCCAGTGTCTCTTGTTAGGATTATCAAATGTAGCAGAACTAAAACTCCCAATAGCCACTAAAATCTCTAAAAGTAACAGGAATAGGTTACATACTGTATCTGTCATTCTGCACCCAATATTGTTTTCAGAATAAATCATTTCACTGCTAAAAATATTGTGTGTCCCCCCTATGCAGCTGATAGTGGAACATTCCAAGGACATTGAAATCACTCAGCCAGATGATGTCATCAACTGCCATTTCCATACCTTACTATAAGAATAGACCCATGATATTTCTATTGATTCAAACTGATGCATATTTGGAAAAGAAATTCCTGCCCAGCTGTGTGTTTTACTACAGGACTATAGTGTAATTACTATGTAAATAGCGCAATATACAATTTGTATTGTTAAAACATGGAAAAGTGAAAATGTCTGTTACAATTCATTGACTACCAATATTTCAGATCTCTTCCCTCTCAATACATATCAGGGTGTCTCTGTCACCCAGTAAAGAACCGATTAATACACAGCTTCCTGATCTACTTTAGGGATAGAATCAATAAATACACATTTCCAGTTAACAAACTGACATTTTCTACCTTTACATGGCCCAAAGATGGGCCATCAATGTACCCACCACAGGATTAGACATAATAATAAATCAATCAAACTTAATCCCATGATTTCTACCTATAAACATTTTCCAATGTGATTTATCTGTCTATATTAATATTTTACATTATATTAGAAGAGTGAAAGTGGGAGCTGCACTCATCTGAAAGTCTAAAGTCAAAATTAAATATTTGATAAATGTTTGTGTGATGTCATTCAATGCAACTTAATATTAATGAGATCTTGTCTCCAGCCAATCACATACAAGATTGATATAAAACCTGCTCGATGGCCGGGTATTACCATTGCTAGTCAAAGCAGAACTTAATTATTGATTGGTGGGTGTTTATCACGTTTAAATGTCCTTTTAATGTGATTAACACCCAACCAATCAATAAATTTAAGTCCTGCATTGACTAGCAATGGTAAAAACCACAATCATTTCCTAGATATCTAAGAGGGTAAAAACCCTTTGTAAAGTAAAGGGTCATATTAAAGGGAACATTAGCAAGCTTTTTTCTTTTTATATATATATATATATTTCACTGCTAAAAATATTGTGTGTCCCCCATACAGGTGATAGTGGAACATTCCAACATGACATGATGTCACTACTGCCATTTCCATATCTTACTATAAGAATAGACCCATATGTATTTCTATTATTCAAACTGACGCACATTGGAATAAAAAATTCCTGCCCAGCTGTGTGTTTTGCTACAGGACTATAGTGTAATTAATTTGTAAAGGAAAACATGGAAAAGTGGCTGTTACAATTCATTGACTACCAATATTTCCAGATTTCTGTCCCTCTCACTACACATCAGGGTGTCCTGTCACCCCAGTATGAGAACCCGATTAATACACAGAGCTTTCTGATCTACATTAGGGATAGAATCAATAAATACACATTTCCAGTTAACAAACTGACATTTTCTACCTGTACATGGCCCATAAGATGGGTCCATCAATGTACCCGCACAGGATTAGACATAAATAAATCAATCAAAACCTAATCCCATGATTTCTACCTAAACATTTTCTCAATGTGATTTATCTGTCTATATTATATTTACATTATTTAGAAGAGCTGCACTCACCTTGAAAGTCTAAAGTCAAAATGAAATATTTGCTAAATGTGTGATGTCATTCAAAGCAACTTAATATTAATGAGATCATTGTCTCAGCCAATCACAGACAAGATTGATATAAACCTGCTCTATGGAAATGTCCTATAGGGGTGGAGAGTGAACTAGGGGTTACATCTCAAAGGAAGAGGAGGTGGGCACAGAGGCTTCTTCTAGGCGATCACAGAGAAACAACCAAGCAGAACTTTGTTCCAGTTATGTTGAATAAGGACGCGTGAGGTAAACGATCTTGTCATTAACCTGCCTCCCTATATTCTAACAGAGAGAAAGACTGGAACTGAATAAATGATTATGATTTATGCTAGGGTATCCAGCCGTCCTGGAAATCCCAGATTTGTCCTTTTTTTAATGACAAATCCGGGGTCCAGACGGATTTTTAATAAACCTGTTTGTAGGGTTGCCACCTTTTTGCTATAGTAAACCCAAACATATGTGGGAGGGCTTATTAGCGGCGTGCGTGGTGGACGTGGCTTAAAGTGGGCATGAATGCATATAAATATGAGACACTGTTGGCTCATTGGTGCAATGGTACCAGCATTTGTGCAAATAGCTGTAAGTACAGTTCGAATTCTTTTATTAGCAAAGCAGTAATCCCATACAATAACCCCCAATTCCTTGCCACTGCAGATGTTTGGAAACTACTAACTCTCAGGAACTAAAACATAGTGGGTGTTTAGTTTCCAAACATCTGGAGTGCCAAGGAATGGGGGTTACTGTATGAGATTACTGTCTATTTAAAGGGCAACTAATGCCTCCAAACAACACAGAATCAGGAGGATGGTATCTATTGTTAAAAAGATTGCCTTCTGATTCTGTATTGTTTTGAGGCTTTAGTTGCACTTTAAATGGACAGCAGAATTCCATACAGTAGTCCCATACATTAAAGGGCATGTCCACCCCCAAAAACTATAATCCCCCCAACTACTGGCCCCACCATGTAGTGTAGTTTAATCCTTACCTCACATCCCAGCTCCATAGGGTTCGCCTGTAGTCCCCCCCCAAGTCCCAAAAACTGCCCCACCAGGAGGCTAGCAGAGTCCATATAGGGCTCTGCCTGCTACCTTGCCTCCGGTAGATATTTGCCATGCATACTGCAGCCCTTCTCCCCCCTCCCCTCTCCTCCCCCCTCTCCCTCCCGTTCTTCTATCCCTCCCCCTAGCATAAAACCCCTTTAATATGTTGTTCCCCATGTCTCCCCCCAACCACATATTTTTATTTTCAAAAAGCTCCCCAAACTCTTACTTACCTCTCCTCTTTCCTCCGCTGCACTGAATGACCGGCAGCCGCGTCCGTGATTGGCTGCCGTCAGCCAATCACAGACGCGACTGCCGGTCCTGCCCCTTGCTTGCATCTCCTCGCAAGCAGGGGCCGGGAGCGCAGCGGAGGAAAGAGGAGAGGTAAGTAAGAGTTTGGGAAGCTTTTTGAAAATAAAAAAACATGCGGTTGGGGCTGGGAGACATGGAGGAAACACATATTAAAAAGTACATTTAAGGGTGGACATACCCTTTAATAATATCAAAAAAAGGAAAGTCACCAGTATTCAAAAAACAGGTTGCCTAGGAAATCCCTACCTAGGAAGATAGATAACTAGAAGATACGGTAACCAACAGCATCCACTATGTAACCACAACAGAAAAATAAATAGATGCAACCTGTGCGAACCCTAGAGACACTAAAATTAAAATTAGCAATTTTTATATACTATACATCATAGAAATCCCCTAATATAACACACTATAATAGCGAGTTGGCCAACTCAAACAATAAATAACACAGTAATTAGTGTATAAATAGCAGCAACAATATTATATAGCTCATAAAAATATAAAGCTCATAAAAAATATATATCCATATTAAATCCACCAGAAGGTGTGGACACCACTATGAAAAGTATATATACAATTATGCAGAAATCCACTGTATAAAATATATATATTCCAGGAATTAGTTGATTCTAAAAGTTAGTTTGTTCATTGTTGAGCTGGACAGCTCGCTATTATATGTGTGTATATTAGGGGATTTTATGATGTATAGTTTATATTAAAATGACTGATTTTATATTTTAGTGTCTCTAGGGTTTGCACAGGTTGCATCTATTTTTCCATACATTAATAGCCATACTGGATTTGGCTATTACAGTATGGGACTACTGTGTGGGAATTCTGCTGTCCATTAAAAGGGCAACTAAAGCCTCAAAATAATACAGAATCAGAAGGCAGTAGTGGCCATATTTTCTAATCTCGACTTATACTCAAGTCAATCAGATTTTACTAATTTTCAGGTAAAAATAGGTATCTCAATTATTCTCGGATCGGCTTATATTAAGTATATACGGTAGATTTTCAAAATGGGCAGCAGAATGGCAGATGAGATTCAATGTTGATAAATGTAAGGTGATGTATTTGGGGTTTAACAATCCTGTGCCACCTACACCATAAATAACTCTGTGTTAATTGAATCTCTAATGGAAAAAGATTTGGGGGTTCTGGTAGATAACAGACTTAGCCAGTGTAGGATAAGGTAGGCATCTGGGGCCCACCAGGAAACCTTGTGTCAGGGGCCCACCAACCACACACGCAATCGAAGAAGAAAAAGACGTTGCCAGTGTTTGCATACTTTACAAGAAATTTATATATGTGCAAGTTTACTGTATTATGGCACCATGGACATTATTTAATAAACTTTTGTACCCCTTTAAAAATATCCCAAATATATTATAATCATTGCTATATAAATACTTTACCCAAAAATATTGATAGAAAGTTTTAAACAAAACTTTAAAACTAACACACTATCTATGTATTATTCCCTCTTATGACTTTATTGCATTTTTACTGTACAGCGCTCCGTCCCCAAGTGTTATGTATGTATGTATTTTATTTCTTATATAGCACTACATATTCTTTAGCGCTTTACAAATATTTACTCAATTCCCATCAGACCCTGCCGCGAAGAGCTTACAATCTAAGCACATTTATTTGACATATACAACCTATCAGTATGTCTTTATGATTGTGGGGAAAACTGGAGCGCCCGGAAACCCACGCAAGCATGGGGAGAATATACAAACTCTTTGCAGATATGGAATCGAACTCAGGACCTCAGCGCTGCAAGGTATCAGTGCTAACCACTGAGCCACTGTGCTGCCCAAGTGGCTCTTTTTTAAAAAAAAATACATGCATACAAAAAAGACATTTTTTGAAAAGTGAGGAAGATTTTGCCAAGTTATCACTCAATCTCATGAATAACATTGGCTTTGTCCCTTTCGATACTCAGCAAGAGAAATAATTTAAGAAGTTCCTGGCCAATCATAGATCTCAAGCGGGTTTTTTACAATTTTAAACTTAGCAAACACTCTTTCACAGGATAGCTGAGTACAAACTAAGGTTCGAAATGATTTGTCCACAGCAAAAAGATTGGTGTATGCAGCAGAGTGCAAGTTAAGATCATACAAAAGCTGGTAATAGCAAGCAAGACAGTTTTCACAAGCCTTCATTTTTATGTCGCTGTCAGCATCTCATCACCTTCCACTCCAATAAAATTAGTTGTGGGAGAAAATGAGTGTCTTTTGTAACTGCACTGTAATTGTCTTTAAATATGAGAAGCTCGATTTTTAATTGAGTGGGATCTACAGTGTATGAGGTTCCTAATTAGTCACCAGGACTCATTCTCTTGACTCTCCAGTGGACCGGCAGAAGCATCAGTGATTGCAGGGATGGGATGTCTCAGCCAATCACTGATGCTGCTGCCATTTTGGGCCTTCAGCTGCTGCCTTGCATGAAAAGGGCACGGGAAGCAATAGCAGAAGGCAGATAAAGGAACAAGTGCTGGTAAGTATACTTACGAGTCTTGCCACCACACCAATTGTCTGCCATGTACAATGCTGTTTTGAAGCCTTAACCTGGACAGTTGTTTTGAAACCATTTAGCTACAATGCAATCAACACCTTGCATTCAGGAGGACCATGTCTTATATAAAGGTCCCTGACCCCTTGCTGTTATATGGAGGTCCAGGCCCCTTGCTGTTATATGGAGGTTCCAGGCCCCTTGCTATTATATGGAGGCCCCTGGCCCTTGCTGTTATATGGAGGTCCCAGGCACCTTGCTGTTATATGGAGGTCCCTGATCCTTATGTTATATGGAGGTCCCTGACCCCTTACTGTTAGTTGTTAAAATCTAATGGTGGGAATAGATAAACCCTTTAATAAAATGTTTTTAAAAGGAGTTTAGTGAGAAAAATAATTTTCTACACATTGTCTGCATACTTATTTTACACCCCTATTCATACCCATTGCTGTGCTGTGGTCAGTCGTGAGCTTCCATTTTAGTTTCTAAAACTTTTAGGATGCTCCACTTCCTAATGTTCCTAACAGTAATTTCTAATGATTGGCTAATGGATGTGCCAAACATGCTCAGATCTCTTCTGAGCAACTGAATTGCATAGGTACAGAGACCATAACTGACACAGACTTCGGAAACATTTATTTATGCCAAATACATTAATCAGGTACCAGGTACAAATAAGTACAGGAGCACATCATGACCACATACCCCTATCCTCTCCCTATACAGAGGCCAATCAGGCCTATCACCAATATCTCCTAGCACCCCCATGACCACATAACCCTACCCCTCCCTATACAAAGGCCCATTAAGACCATTATCCTCCAGCAGCCTGATGACCCCATGCCCCTAACCCCTGCCTATACAGAGGCCCATCACCAATATCTCCAGCACTCTCCATGACCACATAACCCTACTCCCCCATTAAGACCCTCATTATTCCCCAGCAGCTTCCATGACCACAAGCCTCTAATCCCTCCTCCCTCTACAGAAGCCCTTTAAGACCCCCAGCCACACCATTATCTCCCAGCAGCAGCCCCATAATCACATGCTTCTAAAAAAAAAACCTCCCTATACTGTAGAGGCCTATCAATGTGTTTTTGGTTATGGTTTTGCTGGGGGATATAAATAATGGTGGTGGGTCTTGATGAGCCTCTGGAGGGAGGTTAGGGTATACCATACAACCATATATCACCCCCAGCAGAGGACATATTCAAAACAACTTGACAGTGGCAGTCAGTTCCTCTAGACTGCTCTGAAGGAGAATGTGCATGCGTGCTGTTGACTCTCACGAGTGCGCATGCACACATTGTTCGCTGCTTCTCCTGGACTCTCGTGGGTGTGCACATTGTTAACGGCTTCTCTGGACTCTTGCGAGCGTGTTACATTGTTCACCACTGTTCCTGCAGGTCTTATTGGACAGGATGCAGAAGGCTGGGGGAAGCGCAGAACCACAGCACATTATGGTGGATAGCGGGATGCTGGTCCTGGTAAAAGTTGTTTGTTTTTTTTTGCTGGGAGCCTCATTCCATTTGGCAGTGAGGGAAAAGGGCCCACCGGGGGGATTTCCCCAGTAGGCCAGTCCAACCCTGGCGATAGCAAACAATGCCAGACAACAACAGCTAGAGCTAGCAGGATATTGTTTGTAAAAAGAGTGGAATAGATTCAAGAGAGAAAAAAGTATTCCCCTCTTTACAAGGCACTGTGTAAGGCCTCATTGGAATATGCGGCGCAGTTTTGGAATCCCATATACAAAAGGGACATCTAGGAAGCAGCAACTAAAATAAACTAATTCACACTATTTTGTGGTAAAAGATATGTTGGCAATTGGGAGAATCTCATGGGGGCAAAGCTACAAACAGAATTACAGTGGAGGAGGAAGCCAGCAATAATCAAGCAGTAAATGTATGGGAGGGTAATACCTTTAGATTTAAAGGGTATGTCCAGCAAAAAATGTAAGTTTGTTTCTAACTGATTTACTGAAGAACAGGAGGTAAATGCTCTCTCACCTCCGTTCTTCAGTAAATTTTACAGGAAGGAGGAGAAACTTACCCACTCCAGCACCGACTTCATGACAGTCTCTGACACATCCTCACTCCTTCGCATGCGCACACAGTGCAAAGGACTGGAGATGCGTCAGAGGCGTCGGGGATTTCGGCGCTGGAGCGGGTCAGCGAGTAAGTGTCTTCCTCCTCCTGTAAGATTTACTGAAGAACGGAGGTGCATTTACCTCCTGTTCTTCAGTAAATCAGTTAGAAACAAACTTACATTTTTGCTGGACATACCCTTTAAGGCACATCTAGCCACATAATATATAGTTGTTTTTACAGTGTACATACCCTTTAAAGGGCAACTATAGTGAGAAAATAGTTTTTTTTTTTTCTTCTAATGTATCCTAAAAGTCATCCCAAAACACCAGGGGTACCTTTAGTTTCTTTAAATTCTTCATAGTCCCCGAGATATAAGCCTTTGAATATGCTGTGATTTGTAGGAGCTGCTACACCTCATCTGTCACTCAAAGGCACACACACCACACAATCCAAAGCTCCCATGCAGTACTGTCACACACTCTCTCACCCACACTATATGTACCATGTGCAACATATAATCAAATGCTGTAGTGCTAAACACAATCAATAAACCATTAACCCAGTAATATGAGCATAACACACTATAAAACACAGCCCTCCCCCCCAAAAAAAAATCTTATATACATACAAAACAGTGACTCAAATGGAACACTAATACAGTATATATAATACGTAATACAGACTATATACCAAACAAGACACACAGTGCAATCTATGGAATATATAGACTAAAGCAAATGAAATGTAACAGGATAACAAGCAGTGTCACTGTGTTTGTGAAGGTCTCACTACAAGCTGCTGTTACATTGACTCTCTCTCAGTGATTATGATCTAGCTAAGCAGGGGAGAGATATGAACTTTAGGTAAAAAAAAATAAATAACAATTAGCAAAGTTAGAGAACAGGCAGAGTTCAGTAACTTACTTGTAAAGTCTCAGCACCACTTGCCTCCTCTCTCCCCCTCTGCCCCTCCCTTCAGTATATTGCTACTTTCTCTAGTGCTTGCGTCTAGCTCTGGAAGGGAGGGGTCAACAGGATGTCAGCACTTCATTTAAAGTCCTTTTAACTGACAATGCTCGGACTCTGTAACAGCCCGTCCGCTTGAGGGGGAGTAGACAGAGAGGGGGGGGGACTACAACAGCTTGGTACAAACTTCTGCCAGTGTGAAGGAAACGAAGCACACAGAAACATGAAAGTAAGGCAGCTTATACTAAGTGATATATACATTGTATACAGACAAAGTTTTTTTTTCACTATAGTTGCCCTTTAACTCCTTGTGTAAGAACGAATGGGGAAAAATCTGCTCACTGTCTGCCAGTAAAATAGTGTACATGTCTGTACACACTACAACGCACCGAAGAGTGCACGCAATCGCGAGCGTTATCGCATGTGATTGCGTGTGCGATTCTGGTGCATTATCATGTGTTTGCACATGTGCTTTCCCATATTTCTTATAGAAATGCATGCGTTTAAAAAAACAGAACCGAATGCGCAATTGTATGTGCAGGGAAATCACAGGAATTTTGCGTTCCCACAATTTTCATGATATTGAAATCGAGTGCACAATCACAAGTGGAATCAGTACGCAAACGTGTTAGTGTGGCCTAGCCCTAAGAGAGTGAACATGGGAGCCTGTCTGTAAGAGAGGTGCACAAGTGACTGTCTGTGTTAGAGTGTACATGATGCCTGTCTTTGAGAAAGTACTGTATGTGTAAAATTTGGGAGTGTTCATTTGAGAATGCAAGTGTGAGAGTGTGAAGCCTGTGTGTTTTGGAGTTTTTGATGACAAGGCTGGAATTTATTGCTCTCTGGGCCTTAAACATAACTATATGTGGGTTGATTAATTTGTACACTGTGTTGGCTTCGATCAAACTATACATGTTTTTTCGGACAGAAACATGTGTTGTGGTACCTTTTTTAATGGATCAGATTGACTGGTCTGTTTAAAAAATGCACTGCTGCATGCATTTTTGTCCAGAAGCAGACATGTGGTCATGTCCACCCCCTAAACTAAAATTTAACCCACTACTGACCCACTGTGTAGTGTTCAATAATCCTTACCTTACTCCTATGCTCCAAATGGTTCAGCATAGATACAAAATCAGTTAGAGTGTGCCGACCAACCCCAATGAAAACTGTGAGTTAATTGACAATAAGAGGTGAATATTCAAATTCAAAGTCCATTCTTTGAACTATATTCATAGTTTACGAAACTGGTCAAATTATGTACAGATCAGGCTGTTGTCTAAAACCCGCTGCAACGGAGTGGGGACGGGCGGACACCCCCTGGACCCAGGCACATCAGCGTGTGGATACTTCCAGCATTAAAACCACAATTTATCGAGATAAAGCATTAAGAGTATAAAATTAAGGCAGAATGGGCTCACTGATCACGATGGGTGGTCCAGGTGACCTAGCCTCAACCCTTGCAAGTCACATCTGAACAGGAAAATGAAGAATGGCGGGCTGTAGCGTTCCTCCATTAACTGGTCTCACAAATGGATAGTGGGTTTAAAGCTTCTTTATTCACATATATATACGCAATAGGGACTTATGTCTGACACATTTAGTACCTAGCGTGGCACCTCATCAGAGACACCTCTGATCAAGTGGTGTCCTGATAAAGTGCCACGCTGGGCATGAAACGCATTAGACATAAGATAGGAAAAAACCAAGAAATTAACGAAAAGTACCAAAATATGGACTGATGTTTTTTGTCCATTTTCGGCTGTCCTAGTGAGAATGAGGCCTAATATTATGTTGACAGAGTACCGGGTGATCGAATATGCATATTGTTCAAAGTATCCTCTTTTTCAGGGATTTTGTCTCCTTTTTCCTTTTAAATATGTAAACCCAAAGCTAGGTACACACAGTACTGATAAAATACCGTCGGATCCATTGTTGGTGGGGCTATCTGCAATGTGGCAGCTTTCCTGAATGATGCGTGGCCGCGGAACATTCAGGTCGGCCGATTGGTCCTTTAAATTTGCCTCTGGCAGGTAGTCTCCCTATAGGGGAGTCGGCAGCAGTTGAGGGAAACACACAGTTCCGAATGTCCTCCCTTTGCTTTGCATAGGGAGAATGCTCGGGACTGTGTGTTCCGGATCTTGAAAATCACAGAATATGACAGACGGATCTTGCAGATGTACTTACCCACCTTTGTTCCCTCTTGCTCCCAATCACAGATGCGGCTGCCAGTCCCCTCCCCTCTGCTCTTCGTTCCCGGAAGTAGCAGAAGATGCAGTGCCTGGGACTGAGGTTTTAATATAGCATTTAGGGTTGGGAAGGTTTCACATTTGTGAATTTTTAGATTTGAGGGTGGAGATACCCTTTACCTAGATTATGGGGTGACATGCCCTTTAAAACAATCCTATACTATATTGGGTACATGGCTCAACCACCAGAGCCAGTGTTTTTTTTAACTGAAATGACAAAATGAACAGTGGGAAGTTACAGAAAACACCCCATTGTACATGGGTTTGGGGGATGGTACATAAAGTTGTGGCAGTAATCTAATGCTGATTATTTTTTATTATTGTGATCTTATTTTGGATGTATTCTTTATTTACGCGCTTATGGTCGTGTTTTGATCCGTTTGCGCGTGAGAAAACACGCAGTGCATGTCAATGTGGGTGGTCACACCACCCTGCCATGCGATCTTTTTTGAAGCGCATACGATCACACATTTTTGTAAATCTCTGCACTCCAATTGCGAAAACATTGCGCAAATGGCAGCACAACCGGACGGTAACAATGCGCAAAGCGATTATCCCATGCATTGCGGTACTGCATATTGTGGCTTCTGCCTGAAACTGCATTTTTTCTGACTGAGCTGTGCGTTATGTGTTTTTCCTAGATGATTTTTCATCTATTGGCAAAACCACAGGCCTTACAGCACTGGTTAATCAGCCATATACAAGGCAGCTAGACATACCAAATCGCCTCTGTAAGTTTGACCCTAAACCAAAATAACAAATAACAAATAGATAACATAAAAATAACATAAAGAAAAATTAAAACATACTTATCGAAATTTTCTTTTCCGTGCTGAAGCACGGCAGGGGGCAACCATGGGTTAATCCCCTTCCACTGTGTGGAGGCCAGGACGTCATATGTTATAAATTAGGCTCTTCCCCCACCTACCTTGTCTTATTTGTGACTGTTCCTTTTATATAGAAGAAGGAGGGGAGGCAGCTTGCCCACTGCCGTGCTTCAGCACAGGAAAGAAATTTCTGTATAGTATGTTTTAATGTGTAAATACTAATGTGTAAATACTAAGGTTTTTTTTGAAAACCTGTGCAAAAAATATCTTCTGGATTAATCTGATGTTCCTTGCACCAAGATAAAATATTCTCCATATTCTGTAATAACTATTTGAAGTAGAAGACTTTCGAGCAGCTAATAAGGAAGATGTTGCGGCATGAGAGTCCAGTTTACGAATGACCCCCTTTATGAGCCAAGCCGTCAATTTCAACTTCTGTAGTTGTGGATGAAGAAAGGGGCCTGTGTTTTAACAGATGATGGATGAAAGGTAGATGAAGAGGAGGAGCAACCAACATTGATGTCCCTGTCGCAAACCAGGGTCTCTGGGCCACCAGGGCAGGATTTAAATTGCCCTGATTTTCTTCTGGAGATCTTCTCCAATACCCTTGGTACTAGGGGGAAGTGGAGGAAATATATACACCATCTTGTAATTCCAAGGAAAAGACAGTGCATTTACCGCCAACTCCCGACCTGTCCTGTATCTCGAGCAGAACTGTTTGAGTTTGGCATTCGAGGGGTTGCCATAAGATCTACCTGAGGCATTCCCCAACACTTGCAAATCTTCAGGAGATGGTGTGATTTAGTTCCACTCTCGGTCTGATTCCTTTCTGCTCAAAAAGTCCGCTTGGACATTCTGGGCTCCCGTAATTGGCTGAAATGTTGGAGATTTGGATTCTGCCCAAAGCAGAATTCTCTGTGGCAATTCTGCTAATCTGTGGTTGTGTGTACCCACTATGGTGGTATTGTCCGAGTTGATCCATATTGATTTTCCCAGTATGTATGGTCTGAAAATCTGTAGTGCCTGCCATACTGCCGACATTTCTCTGAAATTGGACGACATTGTTGACATTTCTGGGGGCCATGATCCCTGGGCTACCTGTTGGTGGTATGTTGCACCCATCCTAGGTGACTTGCGTCTGTGGTCATGGTCTGCCAAACAGGGATAGTTAGATTGATTGGTTTAGATTGTCCGGATAAATCCACCACTTCAAGAGATGTTTCAGGTGAGGAGACAATTTGATTAATTGTTTGGGTTTCTGGTTCTGTCTCCATGGATAGGAGAGCTTTGAAGCGGTCTTATGTGGAATCATTGCCCACTGAACAGCATCGATTGTGGATACTGCTTTACCAAAATTTGTTGGACTAGGAAGCTGGTGCCTCTGGAAATCTGATTAGGTTGGAGATCTGTGGAAATTTCCAATTTCTTCCTCGAGGTAGGGTTACCTGGAATTTTTGTGTGTCTAGACACACTCCTAGGTATTCCAGATGTTGTGTTGGGTGTTTAAATGGGATTCTGCCCTATTTTATCAACCATCCATGTCTCTGAAGGATGTTTAGCGCTTTCTGGAGATGGAGTTCCAATAGCGTTTTGTTGTTTGCCACAATCATACGTTGTCCAGGTACGCAAAACATCGGACCCCAACACTCTTAGTTTTTATTAGGGGACTAGTACCTTGCAGAAGACTCGGGGTGCCGTGGAGAGTCCAATGGCATTACTTTGTATTGGAAGTGTGTTTGTCTTAATATAAGAATCTGAGATGTTCGGTTGCCCTGACAGATTGGTAGGTGGAGATAAGCATCTTCTAAATTGATTTTGCAAAGCCAATCGTCTTGCCTTAGATGTGCAGAATAACTCTCAAACTTTCCATTCTGAATATTTTGTTTTTTCTGACGGTTTCTTTGAGTTAGAAACAATGGGGAATAAGTACCTGACTTCTCCTGGTGAGCTGGAACTATCTGTTTGTGTAGCATTGTTTAGAGAATCTGACATAATTGATGGACTCAGATTGAATCTTTGGAGTTTTTGATGTACAAAATGATTCCTTTTCGGTAATTGGAGGAATTCTTATGGTATCCTGCTTGAAATTGTGTTCAGTATCCATTTGTCGTTTGTAGTTTCCACCCAACGTTTTGAAAGCTTGTAGTCTCCCCCCAACTACTAGATGGTGGGCGTCGACATCTCATAACAGTTTGTCCTTGGTTTGTTGGTGAACTTGGGACGAAAGGAATATTCTGTCTCCACTCTGGTTCTGAAAAGGTTTGCCTGGTCTGTAAGATCTGGCTTCTTGAAGGATTGTCTAGGTTAAAATCTTGTTGAAAACAGATGCTGCAGTCTAGGCCTTCTCCACTGAGGAAGCATTAATTTTCTATTGGCAACATTCTCAGCTAGATATCTTGAGTTTTGATCCAAATAATAATTCCCCCTCGAAAGGCAAATTGGCCAGATTATGTTTGGCTGCGAATCTGCTTGCCATTGTCTTAGCACAGCAATCTTCTGTGGCTATGGATATACTTGATGTTTCGCTAATAGCTTTATGGTATCTAACAAAGCTTCACTCACAAAATCATTAAAATCCATGACATCTTGTAACATCTCTCTTATCTTCTCTCTAGAAGTGCCGATCACGAGAGCCTGATCTATGTCTTCTAGCCAAAACCTGGCTGCCCTAGACAAGCCTGTAGTGGCTACCATCGGTCTTGTAGTTGCCCCTAGGACAAATAAAAGTGTCTTTAAGAGCGCATCTCTGATGTCTTTCCATGGAATCCTTTAAGGTCACTCCATCATCTATGGCTAGAAAAGTTTTCCTAGCCACTCCAGCTAAGCTGCATCAACTTTAGGTGCTGAATCAGAACTCTGAATCTTCCATGTAAAAGGGTATGCCCTTAAAAATGCTGTGGCTGGAGAATATCTTTGTCTGGTGTCTTCCATTCATCAGAAACAATCTTCTGAACCTATGGTGTACTAGGATTACTGAAGGTCGAGGGTACCTATTTTTACCGAAAAATTAGCAAAAACTGATTGACTCACCATACCAAACCTGTAATTAGCTAAAATGATTAGAAAGTGAACATGAGTTAAAGAGGAGGTCCATGTTTTATAAAAAAAAGTATTTATTTTCAAATAAAAACAACCTTTTCTTCTAGTCACTATATGCATTAAAGCAACATAAGGTACACAAACATACCGGTACTGTCAAGAACTTCCTGCCGCTCCGGTTCCGCGAATTCAAAACCCAGCGTCCCTGCACCCAGTGCTGATTGTAGCGTTAGCTACCTCCCCGGCTCCTTCTACTTACTGCCCTAGATCCTGTTCCTCTCCGATGAGACTTACCTAGCCTGCTCCAGAGACTTACCTTGCCATACCAGAACCAGTTACTACCTAGCCTGTTCCAGAGACTCCTTGCCATTCCAGCACCAGTTACTTACCTAGCCTGCTCCAGATACTTCACTTGCATACCAGCACCAGTTACGTACCTAAACTGCTCCAGAGACTTACCTGGCCATACCAGCACCAGTGACTACCTTGCCTGTCCTGAGACTCCTTGCCAGTTCCAGTATCCTGCCTTCTCTGCAGCAGCACTCCTAGCACCCTTCCTCAACCTACAGTTCCCGCAGTCTTGTATCCAGTTCTGCAATCCCACCAGCCATCGGAGCGCCTCTCCTAAAGCGTACTCGTAAGTACCCCGGCCTCCCGGCCATTTATACAGGTACCCCAAAAACTATGTAGGAACATCTACATATACATACTGTAACTACAGTAAACAGCACTGTATTGGGTGATTGGCTTAGCAAAAAAGTATGGTAAATATTTAACTGGGAAACCTTTTACTGAATCAAAGTTTAATGTCTTATAAACGCAATATAAAAACATACCGGTTTTAAATCCTTTAAGTTGGTCCTCATCATCATCAGTTTTTCCAATAGTGCCTCAACTTCGCGGGTGTAATGTCATGTGCATAGACAATTATCATCACCATCGTCAATATTTACATCATCTTCATCGCCGCTGCTGTGCTGAAACAAAACTTCGTTTCTGTACAATCCATGGCGTTACTTATACCGCATTTCTGGAAAGCACACTTGATGATGTCTCTGGAATGTCCTCCATGCATTCGTACCCACTGTTGCTACTAATCTATGTCAGGCTTCATAAGATTTCCACTTTGTCAATTGGCTTGACCAGATGATCCATTTGTGCCACATATTTCATACACGGTCTTTAATAGGTTGTTTATAGACACATCCAGAGCTGTTAAAACAGATGTAAGCCCAACTGGAATAACAGCAAAGTGGTTTTGAAATGACTTCGCCATTTTTTGACATTTCACATATATGGGCTCTAAACATTATCCCAAACTAGCAATGAGGTTTTTTTTTAAAGCTACTCCTGGTCGTCGATTCCAAATCTCTTCTAGACATTTTTTGTTCCTTGTTCATCCATCCAGCCTTTACATGTGGACGGACAGTGATTCACGGGGGGGATTTGGCATTTTTAGGCAAGGTCTTCCTTTTTGAATTGATTGGAATGACATAACCTTTTCTTCCAGATTTTGTGGCAGCTTTGGGAAATCTTTGTTCTCTGTCGCAAGCAAAGTCCAAAACGATTTCATGAAGCCGGGTACACCATCCAGCGGAAGCAACGAATTTCTCAATACCCTCTATTTTATATTTCTCATCTTTAGCCATTTGAAGGGCACATAATCGAATTGCATGCGTGTTATGCAGTATCCATTTAGACGACATTCCACAACCCATTTATGCAAGTCAGTCTCTAGAGCCCCATGTGAGGTTGTTAAACCACAACGAGCCTTTTTTGACTTTGGCATCTTCTCAATTCAGTGCTAGGCACACTGCTGCACTATTTTGCGTTTGAGCTTGCGTTTTTTTATATATGAAAAGGCGGCAACGCACTGAAAAAGGCATTTTCGGGTGAGTTGCGATTGCGATTTGCGTTCCGCATTTAAATCGCAATCGCTGAGTTTTTCAATACTTTTCCAAAAACACATGCGCAAACTCACAAAAATCGCAAGCGATTCCATGTGCGTTTGCGTTTGCGTTTGCGTTGCAATGTGGCCGTGCCTCAGTCTTTATTTTTTGCCAGTCTCGCACCTGTTTTCATCCCAACACCAAACTCCGGCCTGCAATGGAATATTGCTTATTTCTGTCTTGCCAAAAACTTTAGTTTAAATCCAGCGTTGTTTGATCTGCGTTTTGCTTTCTTCCACGATCAACCATTCTAACAGATAAAAAAAACACGCTACTCAGCAAGTACATTAAAATTAGAAGTGAGGCACTGATTACCGTACTGCTTTATATAAAGGGTTCTGGCTTCTGATTCAGTGTTTTAAGGCTTTAGTTGCCCTTTAACGGGTCCTTTAATACCATAATTACGGAAAACAGCAGAATTTCCATACAGTATTGTGCCCATATAATGTACGGTACCTAATATGGTACCTTAGCCAAATCCAGTACCATAACAATTTCTTTGGCACTCAGATATTTATAAACTACAACTCCCAGCATGCTTGTAGTTTCTGAACATCTGCAGTTTAATCAGATGTAGAGAAAGTTAATAAAAATGTCAGAATGTCGGCCTGTCTTTTCCCCTAGGTTAATATAACTAGATCCATAAGTATCTCCTCTGACAGATAGGGATTCTGGGAGGTGTGTAGTAGAGCCATATGCTGCAGAGAGAACATTGTGTCCAGTTGAACACTTTTCACGCCCCAAAAATGCTGTCTGAATGCTCTCAAGTTTAGCTGGTACACCCAAATTCCTTGCCACTCCAGATGTTTGGAAACTACAACTCCCAGCATGCTATGATTGCTGGGTTGTAGTTTCTATATATCTGGAGTGGCAAGATTCAAGCACTATTTACAATTTGGCCAAAGAGGAAAATGTTCTTGCCCACCTCTTGCAAGAGCTTCCAAGCTCCCTGAGGCTCCTCCATTGATGCAAGATTGGGACAAGTGCTGTTCTGCTATACCAAGGTGCGTACAGTAAGTGGGCCAGTCAATCTGTGTGCGCGCGCACTTGCGTACCCGCGGCCTACAAGCCGAGGCTGCTCCCGGCTCACTCCTCCCGGCTACAGGTCCCGGTTCACAGCTCAAGCATCCTGGCCTGCAGCTCAAGGTCAGGCAAACAGTATTGAAGTGCCAGTAATGTTTTCTAATGAATTTAGCTTCCTCCGATCTCTGAAAAAGAGATACGAGATAAGTCGATGTGTTTTTTGAGGCCTATTTTAAAAAACAAAAAATCAGGCTTATACTCGAGTATATACGGTATCTTAATCAGATTTTCCACCTGTCAGTAGGCAGATTAGCACCTTTAATGATGAACTTCTTCTACTTCCACCTTACCTTCGGAAAGGTTTTTGGTTGGAACGTTTTTCTTTCGATAGAACCGACATTACACTTTTATGACATTCTGGGTAACGGATTCAATTAAACTTGATTGATCCTTATCCGGTATGGGAAAAGTATAAATCCAAGCAGGAAACACAAAACTTTTTACTGGTAATAGTGGATTGTTACACACTGTACATTCTCTTCTTCTTTTATGGCGTACTTTTGCTCCTGTTCTTCCAATGGGTGATGATCGCTGAAAACACAATAAAACCCTGTAATTTACTTACATATGCGCCCTACCATGCGGGAGGCATAAAAACTCTCATACAACTCACCCCCTGGAAGTGGATATGGATTTCCTTTTGGAAGATATCAGGTCCGTTTTTTTAAATCTCCCGCCTGTCTATGAGTCAATGCGCGCGCGTGCGCACTAAGTGAGAAGAGTGCTGTGCTTACACCTGCAAAGCTGGGGGGTATGAACTGGACCTCTGCCAATGTTAGGCACTTGGCAGGGCTTGGTGATAGAGGAATAACGGAATGCACAGTTAGAAAAGGGGGGAGCTGGGACCTAACACACACAGCCGGAATAGGAGCAAAAAAAGACAAGGTAGATGGGGAAGGAGCCTAATTATAACATATGACGTCCTGGCCTCCACACAGTGGAAGGGGATTAACCCATGGTTGCCCACTGCCGTGTGGAGGCACAGAAAAAAAACTCACCGTGTTATATTAGGTGAAAATTACTGTATTCAAATAGGCTTAATTCACGCTGCAGGAGCACGTTTTAACACTTTAATATGGTTTTGCATTTTTGTGCATTTTGTATTAGGTTTAAATGCAATAAAATATACAACTGTGCAATGTGTTTTTACTCAAAAACACAATGCAACCCCCCCGCAGTACTTGTGAATGGTATTATAGCACCTGTAAATGATATTGATGTCCTGCGTTATTTCCAAAGCATAATTACCGCAAACTCAAAAAAAGCAATAAATTACTGATTGTCCAAAACGGCTTTAAAGGGCAAGTCCAGTCAAAAGTTAGTATAAATGTTAATCACCCCCCAAACTGCTTTTGCATTACTTATATATTCCAAAGATGCCCCTGAAGTCTCTTACCTGACCCGGTCCCTCCCACCCTCCTCTGCTCTGCGTCTGACAGCCCCTCCACTTCCTGGTACAGCTGTCAGTAAAGGCGAGACGTGACACCCAATCCTCTGACAGCCGCGACCAGAAAGTGGAGTGGCTGTCAGCGCAAAAGACATCTGCTTGGTTTTTGCTCGAAACAGGAGCAGGGGGCAGCTAGGAACCCGGTCAGGTGGTAAAGACTTCAGGGGCATCTTTGGAATATGTAGTATTCGAAAGCTAGGTTTGGGGGGTGATTAACATAAAGCTAAACTTTATTTTTGACTGGACTTGCCTTTGATATTCATCTGCCCCGTGGTTCACCTGCAACGTTCCCTGGCCAGATTACACTTCACAAACGCTGTTAGTTAGCTGTAACAATGGTCATAATGCGGGCAGGACAATCCTGTTAGGAGGAATTAGCAGGTAAGTTACTAGTGATGGGCACCTAAGTCATTATGTGTGTGACAGACTCATCAATGTGTAGAAATAACAGTTAACTGTGGTGTTAAAGGGTATGTGAACTGGGAAAATTTGTTTAATTGTCCATAAATCAGAATCCCACCCTGCCTCTTTGCTTCGGCAGGAGGTGGCGAGGCTTACGCTGTGTGACGTCATTGACTGTGTGAGGTCATTGACGTCACACAGTGGGGGGGTGGGGCCTAGCGCTAGCGTGGCGGTCCGGGGGTTGACACACATAAAGGGGGCGTAAGGGGAGGAGATTCAAGACTCCTCTCTGTTGCGGGAGTCAGGGTGGTCTCGCAGGAGACTCCTGGGAAGATCCGGGGAGTAGTGGATAGCTGATAAATGAAAACTAATTTTCCCAAAAACTATCACAATACCTTTTTGTTGATCTGTCCCGTTTTCTAGATATCAAGTGCATCTTACATTTCATCTGTCAATTATCATAACCCTTTTGTTACGCAGTTTTTCTGTAGCGGAATGATGACAGCATTGTGGGAAAATTCCCCTTCCCAGTAATGCCTCATGTGATTACTTACATAAGAGGCGTGGTTGGGGGGCATAACAGCATTCTGGAGGCAGACTTATCAGGTAGGTTCGGGTCATGGGAGTTTGGGGTTGTCTCGCGGGTGTGCGGGAGACCACCCCAAAATCAGGGAGACTCTTGGGAGGGGTGGGATACCTGCATGCTCGTCCTAACAGATAGTCATCATCTGATACTGAGCCTAAACAAAACAGGTGCTGAATGACTTCAACCCAGCACCTGTTTGTTTAGGCTCAGTCTCAGATGATGACTATCTGTTAGGGCGAGCATCACACCTTAGTGGGGAAGTTTTCTTCATCCAACGTGCTTCTTAAGACCCTCAGCCCATAACATGCTGCACCTGCATAAAACATTCTAAACAGATTATAAAAACAACCTAACACACGTTCGACATATAAAACCTAACGCGCCCCCCACCCGGTGAAACACTGACATAAATCCCGAACGTTCCATTGAAGCCGATGACAAACTAGCGGAAACAGTGAGTCAGCACAAGCTATTTTAACAAACAACAACATTAATTTTATCTCGGAGCGGGAGGCAAGAAACAACTCAATATTTGTCTAAAAATCATCAACGCGTTTATTAGGAATGCAAATCATTCCACTGTTGGGAGTTATAAATATTTCTCCTGCATTTTGAAAGTAAGAATTTCGGACTGACATTTCCGTCAATCTACTTAGACTACGTTTGAGTTTACGCGGGGTTTCATGTTACCCATTATCAAGATGGCAGAATGTGTATTATGGAAAGAAAAACTTTATTTAAATGTTAAAAAAGGGCCGTCACTACACCAGTATCACTAGGGGGCAACGTCAAGGGAGGGACGGTTTGTGCTTGTGATTGGTTGTTTATGAATTCGCTCATTCTATCAAACTTTTGCAAGCTCACTCCCCGTTTTAGTCATCATAAAACTTTATTGAACCTAACACGCGATATTTTGAACATCACTAGCAGTCTAGCCCTACAATTCCTTCTTTCCCCCGCCTTGGGTTTGCTTGAACAGTTTCTCTCTTACGCGCCGCTTCTTTTCTTAAGGGGCCAGAGGGCGGCAGGTACGTGAGGTTAGTTCCGCCGGAAGGAAGAAGGGAAACCAAAGAGGAAGAGATTGGTAGACTCTGAACGGCAAGTAAGTAAATTAAAAGCTGCGAAGAGAAATGGAATACTTCCGTGTCTCTACTCAAATGTATGGTTAATCATAGTAAAGGTAATTGTGATATGTGATATGCAGCCCCCCAGCTTTGTGAATGATGACCAGGGGCGTTATTGGCAATCCAATGCAGGAGTGCTATAGTCGAGAAAACACGGGCGGTGGTGTAGTCCTCTGCAGTTGTACCCTCCGTTAAGCACTACATTCTCTGTTAGGCTGTGTAGGAATTGCTAGAGGAAGAATGGTGTTTAGCAGAACACGGGTGTTGTTGAAACGTCAAAACACGTGTGCACCCCCTCTAAATTATATAAGGGATAATGCACCCCTTACAGTGTGATATAAGGATATAAAGTCACAGAGGAGTTCCCTGGCCATATAAAAGCACGAGACGGTACCGAAGGTCGAGTGCTTTTATACGGACAGGGAACTCCGAGTTGACTTTATAAACCTTATAATCACATTGTAATGGGGTTTGTATAATAATAATGGGGTGCCGGTTCAGTCGTGCAAGTGAGGTTAAACAGAGCGGCTCTTCCAGCTACTGACTTCCGGTACTGACTCCCGCGTGAAGTTGTCAGTAGCTGGAAGAGCCGCTCTGTGTAACCTCACTTGCACGGACTGAACCAGGCAGAAGTTGAATCATGGCTGACAGGATTTAAAAGGTTACCGGGTGAGAGATACATTGAGATGGAGGACTCAGGAATGATTTCTACACAGTTAAAAAGGTCTGTGTGTTTTATCGTGTTTTTTTCTTTGCTTGGTTTGACAGGGAAGGTGTGGAAGGAGGACGGCACATGTATGGGAGCACAGTGGTGAATATTCTTATAAAAATCACTCAAATACGTAGTTAGTGAGTGTTTTTATAAGGATATAATCCACTGTTGCTCCCATTAAATACCAGGCACTTATATATTATATTTATAATTATGGATTGATGCGCATGAAGCAGATTCTATTGCATGGTACGTGTAATACAGATCTATTGATTTGGATAGTCACGGAAAAACTTGTTTCCACTGCAAAACTTGCAAATAGGATTGAAGTTCTGGGCGCTACTGAGAAACCATAGCAATGGGTTCTATAGAATCTATTGATAGCACTGTTGTCAGTTGATCTGGTTTTGCAGGATAATGGAGATTTCTACAGTCTTTTGTTTATAAAAAAAAAATCTCTTCTCTTCTCTCTCTTCTCTCTATAATGTCTACACTGGAAAAAATGTTTTGGTTCTTAAATGACCTATTACTAGAAAACTATATTTCTTTATTTAACTGTTATTGAAGTTGTACCATCTTTGTTTGTTGTGGCTTTTATTTAAGACAATCCAATCTGGAGCATTTTACATTCAGCTGTCATGCAGTGCCACATAAACGGGCATGCAGTTCGCTGTTACTGGAATAGTGACAGTTTGTGTGTAATTGAATGGTGGGAAAATTCCCACGCTGGCTTATAGTGGTACTGAGAATTGCTTGCCTTCACAAATAGTCAGGTCTGATAAAGGCATCACCTGTTAAGAGCGGGAGGAAAAATAGCCGCTGAGCAAAACAAGTACTGGGGTGAAGGCATGCAGCAACTTACACACTTAAGAGCAAGTGCTGCTTACAGGTGTTTAATTAAAGATTCAAATGAAGCAAAGCAAGTTTTTCAGTATAAATACCTTCGTAAGGACAATATACTGTATAAATCCACTTTTAAAAAATGAAAAGTACCTGGGTCAGAGAGGTAGGATTGTTATTCCTACTCCAAATATTGTTCCGTTAAGGAGCTACGGCACATACAGTTTTATCTGGCAGGCTTCAGTGCCGCGAACATTCCTGTATTTAAGGGAATTAAAGTCCCAAGACAAAATGACAGAGCACATTCACAAACACAACAACAAGCGGGTCTCGTCTCCCTTTGCTGTGCATGTCGGTGGATTTCTGAAAATAAACCTGTGTTGTACTAAGGGTCATAATTTACCTATTTGGGAACACACAGCTTAAGTGTGCCGCCGGACATTCACAGGAAACTGCCCAGTCTTGGTTCCTGGAATTGACAGCCAACCATGTTACAGTTCAGAGATCTCTCCTTCTGACACAGAACAGATCTATGACATTATTTAACTGGGGATAAGTTAGTTACGAGGAGGATTGGCGCATAAAGCAATGCTTTGAATCTTTTTTTTCCTCATGGTATACAGATAGAAGATCCAAAGTTACAGGATATATAGCGTTAGTAGTAAGCATAAAGGAGTATACAAGATTCAAGTTCAATTGGGTTAAAGGGGGATGGATGGTACAAAAGAACTAAATAAGGTTAATATTAATAAATCTCCTGGACCGGATAAATACATCCTGGGTACTTACGGAGCTAAGTTCAGTTTATCTAGGCCATTTTCTTATTTTTGCTGATGTCCCTCCATGCCGGTGGTGTGCTAGGATGGAAAAAGGCTGATGCTTATTCCAATATTCAAAAAGGGTAGTCGTTCACAGCGGGTAATACAGGCCTTTAAGTTTAACTTCAGTGGGTGGGGAGAGATCATGAGAAAGTTTAATAAGGGAAACATGTTCTAGAGTATGTTTCAAGGACGACATTATAGTAGTAACCCGCATGGATTAGAGGAATAGATCTGTCAAAACTAACTTGCTTGGTTTTATGAGGAGTAAGTAGAAATTTAGACTCTGGCTTATAGCAGTACGTAGATGTAGTTACTTGGATTTGGCAAAAAGCTTTTGATACCAGTCCCCCATAGGCGATTAATGATAAGCTAAGGTCTGTGTATGGGGAGTCAAATTTGTCCATGGATAGAAAATTGGTTAAGAATAGGATGCAGAGAGATAGTTGTTAATGGGGCTTCATCATTATGGCCTAAAGTGCTAAGTGGGCGGTGCCACAGGGTTCTGTGGGGGGCCGCTTCTATTAATCTATTTATTAATGATTAAGTGGGTTATTGTCAGCAAGGTTTCGTGTTGCTGCGACACAAAACTTGTCGACCATTAAAAACTTCAGAGGATGATGCAATCGTTGCAGGGGATCTAGATAAGATTTCACAGTGGGCTGCTAAGTGTCAGAAGAGGTGAAATTCAATGTTGATAAATTGTAAGGTGTGCATTTTGGACTAAAAGATTGGGGACTTATACGATAAGGCTCTGTGTTAAAGTGAATCCCGTTGAAAGGGATCTTGGAGTTTGGTGGATCACAACTTAAGGTAGCAAGCGTGCACAGGCGGGCAACAGCCAGAGCCATTCGCAACCTCTAATGTAACACATGGAAGCCGATTTACCCAGACTTTCTAGGCAAATATATGGTGCTAAGGTTGCGCTAACCAGTTCGCTAAATGTTAGCGCAACTTTATCACCATACCAGCGTCGGATGCGCGGGTTACACAAAAATCACCCACGCATCCGACGCTCTCCGTTCAATGTAGCGTTTTAGCGCAGGATTTAAACGCCAGCAAATAGCTGGCGTTAAAATCCCGTAGTGGGTAAATCCCACAATCGCGAACGCGATATTGAACTGCGAACAGGACTTTTACCCAGAGAGATAGCAGCTCTGGGTAAATGAGCCTGATGGTATTTCTTTGAAGGCAAACTCACATTACCTTTAACATTAAATATTAAAAATGATCATTTGAGAACTCACGGTTTTCCTGAGTCAAAGCAGAGTGTCTGGCGAGCTTCAGTTTCCTTTCCTATTTCTAATCAGTCCATATAGAAAATAATCATCACAAGGAAAGTCAACGTTTTCAAAGTCACATAATGGTAATCTGGAAGGTTGAAATCCTGCAGATTGGAATCCAGGTTCTTGATAGTTTATATCCCAAACAACTATATCCAACTTGTTGGCTTGAAGCTGTTAGTTCTGTACCAAACCTGAGCTGGGTAAGGACAGTCACTGGGCCCGATGTTCTTCATGCCCAGCGTTGTAGCATGCAGTGTTAGACTTACTGAGTCCTTTCCCTCTGCACACAATTCATAAGACACAGGAGTCCTCTCCACTGTGGTAGGTGTCTGCTGTAGTTGCATGGGCGCTGCTGGTCCTGCTGGCTGGCTGGTGGTTCTCACGGTGCTATTGGTAGGTCACCTTAAAACGGCTGTTAATGAAGCAGAACTGTCTCTAGGTCCAGATCACTGGTACATACAAGTTTGCCCCCAGTGAATGTGTTTGTCTTCCTTTTGGATACATCACGGATCAAGAAGAGGGAGAACAGCAGCGCTGTACTAAAAAGAGCCCTGAGGACCTAGCGGTTTTCAATTCTTACCCTGGGTACAAAGCCTAGAAAAAAGAAGAGGAGCAGGGAGGAGCTAATTATAACTTTCCTTTAATAATCAAGGCTTTACCTTAAATTTCTTCTTCAAAATGTATCGGCTCTATCTCTCATTAAAGGACTTGTTGCTAGAGGAGCAAACCAGATCTTGTACATTTCTTACTTTGCAATATTCGCCGTGTGACACCAAATCCGTGGTATGTAGTGCGTAACCGACTGTCTCAAATTGTGGAAGAAAGGCCCTGAGGTATACAAAGTTGTTTTTTTTTTTTTCTTGTTCCATATTGTTCTAGGTCGGGTTACACAAAAATCACCCACGCATCCGACGCTCTCCGTTCAATGTCGCGTTTTAGCTCAGGATTTAAACGCCAGCAAATAGCTGGCGTTTAAAATCCCGTAGTGGGCAAATCCCACAATCGCGAACGCGATATTGAACTGCGAACAGGACTTTTACCCAGAGAGAATAGCAGCTCTGGGTAAATGAGCCTGATGGTGTTTCTTTGAAGGCAAACTCACATTACCTTTAACATTAAATATTAAAAATGATCATTTGAGAACTCACGGTTTTCCTGAGTCAAAGCAGAGTGTCTGGCGAGCTTCAGTTTCCTCTCCTATTTCTAATCAGTCCATATAGAAAATAATCATCACAAGGAAAGTCAACGTTTTAAAGTCACATAATGGTAATCTGGAAGGTGTGAAATCCTGCAGATTGAAATCCAGGGTCTTGATAGTTTATATCCCAAACAAATATAATCCAACTTGTTGGCTTGAAGCTGTGTAGTTCTGTTACAAACCTGAGCTGGGTAAGGACAGTCACTGGGCCCGATGTTTCATGCCCAGCGTTGTAGCATGCAGTGTTAGACTTACTGAGCCCTTTCCCTCTGCACACAATTCATAAGTCAGAGGAGTCCTCTCCACTGTGGTAGGTGTCTGCTGTAGTTGCATGGGCACTGTGGTCCTGCTGGCTGGCTGGTGGTGTACTCACGGTGCTTTTGGTAGGTCACCTTAAAATGGCTGTTAATGAAGCAGAACTGTCTCTAGGTCCAGATCACTGGTACATACAAGTTTGCCCCCAGTGAATGTGTTTGTCTTCCTTTTGAATACATCACTGATCAAGAAGAAGGAGAACAGCAGCGCTGTAACTAAAAAGAGCCCAGGGGTGAGGACCTAGCGGTTTTCAATTCTTACCCTGGGTACAAAGCCTAGAAAAAAAGAGAGGAGCAGGGAGGAGCTAAGTATAACTTTCCTTTAATAATCAAGGCTTTACCTTAAATTTCTTCTCAAAATTTATCGGTCCATCTCTCATTAAAGGACTTGTTGCTAGAGGAGCAAACCAGATCTTGTACATTTCTTACTTTACAATATTCTAGAACAATATGGAACAAGAAAAAAAAACAAAACAACCATTCCATGGTTATTCACAAGAGACAGTCGGAAGAAGTAGGACTGGTTCACAGGCAATTTTACCAAAAATGAAAACATACATAATTAAGCATTACCATATAGGTACATGTATATCATTTATAAAAGGAGGTAATACCGTTATTTATGAAGGTAATTAATTACACTATATCAAAGTTATATTTTACTATATAAATTACATGCGTCTGTAATAAAATCTTATTTAATCTGATCTATGGTATGGAAGTTGCCCTCACAATCACAGTAATAACAGGTCTTAAACCGATTACCAAAGCATTGGGACTAAGATGCAGCTGGAGGTAGAAATAACTTTACCATTGTGAGAATCTAGGAACTAATACAGTAAAATGGCCATTAGGGGCGTGCATCCAGTGTCTCTTGTTAGGATTATCAAATGTAGCAGAACTAAAACTCCCAATAGCCACTAAAATCTCCTAAAAGTAACAGGAATAGGTTACATACTGTATCTGTCATTCTGCCCCAATATTGTTTTCAGAATAAATCATTTCACTGCTAAAAATATTGTGTGTCCCCCCCTATGCAGCTGATAGTGGAACATTCCAACGGACATTGAAATCACTCAGCCAGATGATGACATCAACTGCCATTTCCATACCTTACTATAAGAATAGACCCATGTATTTCTATTGATTCAAACTGATGCATATTTGGAAAGAAAAATTCTGCCCAGCTGTGTGTTTTACTACAGGACTATAGTGTAATTACTATGTAAATAGCGCAATATACAATTTGTATTGTAAAACATGGAAAAGTGAAAATGTCTGTTACAATTCATGCACCAATATTTCCAGATCTCTGTCCCTCTCAATACATATCAGGGTGTCCTGTCACCCAGTATAAGAACCCGATTAATACACAGCTTTCCTGATCTACTTTAGGGATAGAATCAATAAATACACATTTCCAGTTAACAAACTGACATTTTCTACCTTTACATGGCCCAAAAGATGGGCCCATCAATGTACCCACCACAGGATTAGACATAATAATAAATCAATCAAACTTAATCCCATGATTTCTACCTATAAACATTTTCCAATGTGATTTATCTGTCTATATTATTATTTTACATTATTTAGAAGAGTGAAAGTGGGAGCTGCACTCATCTTGAAAGTCTAAAGTCAAAATTAAATATTTGATAAATGTTTGTGTGATGTCATTCAATGCAACTTAATATTAATGAGATCATTGTCTCCAGCCAATCACATACAAGATTGATATAAACCTGCTCGATGGCCGGGTATTACCATTGCTAGTCAAAGCAGAACTTAAATTTATTGATTGGCTGGGTGTTTATCACGTTTAAATGTCCTTTAAATGTGATTAACACCCAACCAATCAATAAATTTAAGTCCTGCATTGACTAGCAATGGTAAAAACCACAATCATTTCCTAGATATCTAAGAGGGTAAAAACCCTTTGTAAAGTAAAGGGTCATATTAAAGGGAACATTAGCAAGCTTTTTTCTTTTATATATATATATATATATTTCACTGCTAAAAATATTGTGTGTCCCCCATACAGGTGATAGTGGAACATTCCAACATGACATGATGTCACCTACTGCCATTTCCATATCTTACTATAAGAATAGACCCATGATATTTCTATTTATTCAAACTGACGCACATTTGGAATAAAAAATTCCTGCCCAGCTGTGTGTTTTGCTACAGGACTATAGTGTAATTAATTTGTAAAGTAAAACATGGAAAAGTGGCTGTTACAATTCATTGACTACCAATATTTCCAGATTTCTGTCCCTCTCACTACACATCAGGGTGTCCTGTCACCCAGTATGAGAACCCGATTAATACACAGAGCTTTCCTGATCTACATTAGGGATAGAATCAATAAATACACATTTCCAGTTAACAAACTGACATTTTCTACCTGTACATGGCCCATAAGATGGGTCCATCAATGTACCCGCCACAGGATTAGACATAATAATAAATCAATCAAACCTAATCCCATGATTTCTACCTATAAACATTTTCTCAATGTGATTTATCTGTCTATATTATTATTTTACATTATTTAGAAGAGCTGCACTCACCTTGAAAGTCTAAAGTCAAAATGAAATATTTGCTAAATGTGTGATGTCATTCAAAGCAACTTAATATTAATGAGATCATTGTCTCCAGCCAATCACAGACAAGATTGATATAAACCTGCTCTATGGGAAATGTCCTATAGGGGTGGAGAGTGAACTAGGGGTTACATCTCAAAGGAAGAGGAGGTGGGCACAGAGGCTTCTTCTAGGCGATCACAGAGAACACAACCAAGCAGAACTTTGTTCCAGTTATGTTGAATAAGGACGCTGAGGTAAACGATCTTGTCATTAACCTGCCTCCCTATATTCTAACAGAGAGAAAGACTGGAACTGAATAAATGATTATGATTTATGCTAGGGTATCCAGCCGTCCTGGAAATCCCAGATTTGTCCTTTTTTTAATGACAAATCCGGGGTCCAGACGGATTTTTTAATAAACCTGTTTGTAGGGTTGCCACCTTTTTGCTATAGTAAACCCAAACATATGTGGGAGGGCTTATTAGCGGCGTGCTGGTGGACGTGGCTTAAAGTGGGCATGAATGCATATAAATATGAGACACTGTTGGCTCATTGGTGCAATGGTACCAGCGATGTTAGCGGCTCTTTGTGCAAATAGCTGTAAGTACAGTTCGAATTCTTTTATTAGCAAAGCAGTAATCCCATACAATAACCCCCAATTCCTTGCCACTGCAGATGTTTGGAAACTACTAACTCTCAGGAACTAAAACATAGTGGGTGTTGTAGTTTCCAAACATCTGGAGTGCCAAGGAATGGGGGTTACTGTATGAGATTACTGTCTATTTAAAGGGCAACTAATGCCTCCAAACAACACAGAATCAGGAGGATGGTATCTATTGTTAAAAAGATTGCCTTCTGATTCTGTATTGTTTTGAGGCTTTAGTTGCACTTTAAATGGACAGCAGAATTCCCATACAGTAGTCCCATACATTAAAGGGCATGTCCACCCCCAAAACTATAATCCCCCCAACTACTGGCCCCACCATGTAGTGTAGTTTAATCCTTACCTCACATCCCAGCTCCATAGGGTTCGCCTGTAGTCCCCCCCCAAGTCCCAAAAACTGCCCACCAGGAGGCTAGCAGAGTCCATATAGGGCTCTGCCTGCTACCTTGCCTCCGGTAGATATTTGCCATGCGTACTGCAGCCCTTCTCCCCCCTCCCTCCCTCTCCCTCCCCCTCCCTCTCCCTCCCGTTCTTCTATCCCTCCCCCTAGCATAAAACCCCTTTAATATGTTGTTCCCCCATGTCTCCCAGCCCCAACCACATATTTTTTATTTTCAAAAAGCTCCCCAAACTCTTACTTACCTCTCCTCTTTCCTCCGCTGCACTGAATGACCGGCAGCCGCGTCCGTGATTGGCTGCCGCTCAGCCAATCACAGACGCGACTGCCGGTCCTGCCCCTCTGCTTGCATCTCCTCGCAAGCAGAGGGCCGGGAGCGCAGCGGAGGAAAGAGGAGAGGTAAGTAAGAGTTTGGGAAGCTTTTTGAAAATAAAAAACATGCGGTTGGGGCTGGGAGACATGGAGGAACAACATATTAAAAAGTACATTTAAGGGTGGACATACCCTTTAATAATATCAAAAAAAGGAAGTCACCAGTTATTCAAACACAGGTTGCCTAGGAAATCCCTACCTAGGAAAGATAGATAACTAGAAGATACGGTAACCAACAGCATCCACTATGTAACCACAACAGAAAAATAAATAGATGCAACCTGTGCGAACCCTAGAGACACTAAAATATAAAATTAGCAATTTTAATATATACTATACATCATAGAAATCCCCTAATATAACACACATATAATAGCGAGTTGGCCAACTCAAACAATAAATAACACAGTAATTAGTGTATAAATAGCAGCAACAATATTATATAGCTCATAAAATATATAAAGCTCATAAAAAATATATATCCATATATAAATCCACCAGAAGGTGTGGACACCACTATGAAAAGTATATATACAATTATGCAGAAATCCACTGTATAAAATATATTATATATTCCAGGAATTAGTTTGATTCTAAAAGTTAGTTTGTTCATTGTTTGAGCTGGACAGCTCGCTATTATATGTGTGTTATATTAGGGGATTTCTATGATGTATAGTTTATATTAAAATGACTGATTTTATATTTTAGTGTCTCTAGGGTTTGCACAGGTTGCATCTATTTTTCCATACATTAATAGCCATACTGGATTTGGCTATTACAGTATGGGACTACTGTGTGGGAATTCTGCTGTCCATTAAAAGGGCAACTAAAGCCTCAAAATAATACAGAATCAGAAGGCAGTAGTGGCCATATTTTCTAATCTCGACTTATACTCAAGTCAATCAGATTTTACTAATTTTTCAGGTAAAAATAGGTATCTCAACTTATTCTCGGATCGGCTTATATTCAAGTATATACGGTAGATTTTCAAAATGGGCAGCAGAATGGCAGATGAGATTCAATGTTGATAAATGTAAGGTGATGTATTTGGGGTTTAACAATCCTTGTGCCACCTACACCATAAATAACTCTGTGTTAATTGAATCTCTAATGGAAAAAGATTTGGGGGTTCTGGTAGATAACAGACTTAGCCAGTGTAGGATAAGGTAGGCATCTGGGGCCCACCAGGAAACCTTGTGTCAGGGGCCCACCAACCACACACGCAATCGAAGAAAAAGACGTTGCCAGTGTTTGCATACTTTACAAGAAATTTATATATGTGCAAGTTTACTTGTATTATGGCACCATGGACATTATTTAATAAACTTTTGTACCCCTTTTAAAAATATCCCAAATATATTATAATCATTGCTATATAAATACTTTACCCAAACTATTGATAGAAAGTTTTAAACAAAAACTTTAAAACTACACACTATCTATGTATTTATTCCCTCTTTATGACTTTATTGCATTTTGTTACTGTACAGCGCTCCGTCCCCAAGTGTATGTATGTATGTATTTTATTTCTTATATAGCACTACATATTCTTTAGCGCTTTACAATTATTTACTCAATTCCCATCAGACCCTGCCGCGAAGAGCTTACAATCTAAGCACATTTATTTGACATATACAACCTATCAGTATGTCTTTATGATTGTGGGGAAAACTGGAGCGCCCGGAAACCCACGCAAGCATGGGGAGAATATACAAACTCTTTGCAGATATGGAATCGAACTCAGGACCTCAGCGCTGCAAGGTATCAGTGCTAACCACTGAGCCACTGTGCTGCCCAAGTGGCTCTTTTTTAAAAAAAAATACATGCATACAAAAAAGACATTTTTTGAAAAGTGAGGAAGATTTTGCCAAGTTATCAATCACATCATCATGAATAACATTGGCTTTGTCCCTTTCGATACTCAGCAAGAGAAATAATTTAAGAAGTTCCTGGCCAATCATAGATCTCAAGCGGGTTTTTACAATTTTAAACTTAGCAAACACTCTTTCACAGGATAGCTGAGTACAAACTAAGGTTCGAAATGATTTGTCCACAGCAAAAAGATTGGTGTATGCAGCAGAGTGCAAGTTAAGATCATACAAAAGCTGGTAATAGCAAGCAAGACAGTTTTCACAAGCCTTCATTTTTAATGTCGCTGTCAGCATCTCATCACCTTCCACTCCAATAAAATTAGTTGTGGGAGAAAATGAGTGTCTTTTGTAACTGCACTGTAATTGTCTTTAAATATGAGAAGCTCGATTTTTAATTGAGTGGGATCTACAGTGTATGAGGTTCCTAATTAGTCTTACCAGGACTCATTCTCTTGACTCTCCAGTGGACCGGCAGAAGCATCAGTGATTGCAGGGATGGGATGTCTCAGCCAATCACTGATGCTGCTGCCATTTTGGGCCTTCAGCTGCTGCCTTGCATGAAAAGGGCACGGAGCAATAGCAGAAGGCAGATAAAGGAACAAGTGCTGGTAAGTATACTTACGAGTCTTGCCACCCACACCAATTGTCTGCCATGTACAATGCTGTTTTGAAGCCTTAACCTGGACAGTGTTTTTGAAACCATTTAGCTACAATGCAATCAACACCTTGCATTCAGGAGGACCATGCTCTTATATAAAGGTCCCTGACCCCTTGCTGTTATATGGAGGTCCCAGGCCCCTTGCTGTTATATGGAGGTTCCAGGCCCCTTGCTATTATATGGAGGCCCCTGGCCCCTTGCTGTTATATGGAGGTCCCAGGCACCTTGCTGTTATATGGAGGTCCCTGATCCCTTATTGTTATATGGAGGTCCCTGACCCCTTACTGTTAGTTGTTAAAATCTAATGGTGGGAATAGATAAACCCTTTAATAAAATGTTTTTAAAAGGAGGTTTAGTGAGAAAAATTATTTTCTACACATTGTCTGCATACTTATTTTACACCCCTATTCATACCCATTGCTGTGCTGTGGTCAGTCGTGAGCTTCCATTTTAGTTTCTAAAACTTTTTAGGATGCTCCACTTCCTAATGTTCCTAACAGTAATTTCTAATGATTGGCTAATGGATGTGCCAAACATGCTCAGATCTCTTCTGAGCAACTGAATTGCATAGGTACAGAGACCATAACTGACACAGACTTCGGAAACATTTATTTATGCCAAATACATTAATCAGGTACCAGGTACAAATAATGTACAGGAGCACATCATGACCACATACCCCTATCCTCTCCCTATACAGAGGCCAATCAGGCCTATCACCAATATCTCCTAGCACCCCCATGACCACATAACCCTACCCCTCCCTATACAAAGGCCCATTAAGACCATTATCCTCCAGCAGCCTTGATGACCCCATGCCCCTAACCCCTGCCTATACAGAGGCCCATCACCAATATCTCCCAGCACTCTCCATGACCACATAACCCTACTCCCCCATTAAGACCCTCATTATTCTCCCCCAGCAGCTTCCATGACCACAAGCCTCTAATCCCTCCTCCCTCTACAGAAGCCCTTTAAGACCCCCAGCCACACCATTATCTCCCAGCAGCAGCCCCATAATCACATGCTTCTAAAAAAAAAACCTCCCTATACTGTAGAGGCCTATCAATGTGTTTTTGGTTATGGTTTTGCTGGGGGATAAATAATGGTGGTGGGTCTTGATGAGCCTCTGGAGGGAGGTTAGGGTATACCATACAACCATATATCACCCCCAGCAGCAGGACATATTCAAACAACTTGACAGTGGCAGTCAGTTCCTCTAGACTGCTCTGAAGGAGAATGCTGCATGCGTGCTGTTGACTCTCACGAGTGCGCATGCACACATTGTTCGCTGCTTCTCCTGGACTCTCGTGGGTGTGCACATTGTTAACGGCTTCTCCTGGACTCTTGCGAGCGTGTACATTGTTCACCACTGTTCCTGCAGGTCTTATTGGACAGGATGCAGAAGGCTGGGTGGAAGCGCAGAACCACAGCACATTATGGTGGATAGCGGGATGCTGGTCCTGGTAAAAGTTGTTTTGTTTTTTTTTGCTGGGAGCCTCATTCCATTTGGCAGTGAGGGAAAAGGGCCCACCGGGGGGATTTCCCCAGTAGGCCAGTCCAACCCTGGCGATAGCAAACAATGCCAGACAACAACAGCTAGAGCTAGCAGGATATTGTCTTGTAAAAAGAGTGGAATAGATTCAAGAGAGAAAAAAAGTATTCCCCCTCTTTACAAGGCACTGGTAAGGCCTCATTTGGAATATGCGGCGCAGTTTTGGAATCCCATATACAAAAGGGACATCTAGGAAGCAGCAACTAAAATAAACTAACTTCACACTATTTTGTGGTAAAAGATATGTTGGCAATTGGGAGAATCTCATGGGGGCAAAGCTACAAACAGAATTACAGTGGAGGAGGAAGCCAGCAATAATCAAGCAGTAAATGTATGGGAGGGTAATACCTTTAGATTTAAAGGGTATGTCCAGCAAAAAATGTAAGTTTGTTTCTAACTGATTTACTGAAGAACAGGAGGTAAATGCTCTCTCACCTCCCGTTCTTCAGTAAATTTTACAGGATAGGAGGAGAAACTTACCCACTCCAGCACCGACTTCACTGACAGTCTCTGACACATCCTCACTCCTTCGCATGCGCACACAGTGCAAAGGACTGGAGATGCGTCAGAGGCGTCGGGGATTTCGGCGCTGGAGCGGGTCAGCGAGTAAGTGTCTCCTCCTCTCCTGTAAGATTTACTGAAGAACGGGAGGTGCATTTACCTCCTGTTCTTCAGTAAATCAGTTAGAAACAAACTTACATTTTTGCTGGACATACCCTTTAAGGCCACATCTAGCCAATAATATATAGTTGTTTTTACAGTGTACATACCCTTTAAAGGGCAACTATAGTGAGAAAATAGTTTTTTTTTAATTTCTTCTAATGTATCCTAAAAGTCATCCCAAACACCAGGGTACCTTTAGTTTCTTTAAATTCTTCATAGTCCCCGAGATATAAGCCTTTGAATATGCTGTGATTTGTAGGAGCTGCTACACCTCATCTGTCACTCAAAGGCACACACCCACACAATCCAAAGCTCCCATGCAGTACTGTCACACACTCTCTCACCCACACTATATGTACCATGTGCAACATATAATCAAATGCTGTAGTGCTAAACACAATCAATAAACCATTAACCCAGTAATATGAGCATAACACACTATAAAACAGCCCCTCCCCCCCCCAAAAAAAAATCTTATATACATACAAAACCAGTGACTCAAATGGAACACTAATACAGTATATATAATACAGTAATACAGACTATATACCAAACAAGACACACAGTGCAATCTATGGAATATATAGACTAAAGCAAATGAAATGTAACAGGATAACAAGCAGTGTCACTGTGTTTGTGAAGGTCTCACTACAAGCTGCTGTTACATTGACTCTCTCTTCAGTGATTATGATCTCAGCTAAGCAGGGGAGAGATATGAACTTTAGGTAAAAAATAAATAACAATTAGCAAAGTTAGAGAACAGGCAGAGTTCAGTAACTTACTTGTAAAGAATCTCAGCACCACTTGTCCTCCTCTCTCCCCCTCTGCCCCTCCCTTCAGTATATTGCTACTTTCTCTAGTGCTTGCAGTCTAGCTCTGGAAGGGAGGGGTCAACAGGATGTCAGCACTTCATTTAAAGTCCTTTCAACTGACAATGCTCGGACTCTGTATACAGCCCGTCACTGCTTGAGGGGGAGTAGACAGAGAGGGGAGGGGGACTACACAGCTTGGTACAAACTTCTGCCAGTGTGAAGAAACGAAGCCACACAGAAACATGAAAGTAAGGCAGCTTATACTAAGTGATCTATACATTGTATACAGACAAAGTTTTTTTTTCACTATAGTTGCCCTTTAACTCCTTGTGTAAGAACGAATGGGGAAAAATCTGCTCACTTGTCTGCCAGTAAAATAGTGTACATGTCTGTACACACTACAACGCACCGAAGAGTGCACGCAATCGCGAGCGTTATCGCATGTGATTGCGTGTGCGATTCTGGTGCATTATCATGTGTTTGCACATGTGCTTTCCCTATTTTCTATTATAGAAATGCATGCGTTTAAAAAAACAGAACCGAATGCGCAATTGTATGTGCATGGGAAATCACAGGAATTTTTGCGTTCCCACAATTTTCATGATATTTGAAATCGAGTGCACAATCACAAGTGGAATCACGTACGCAAACGTGTTAGTGTGGCCTAGCCCTAAGAGAGTGCACATGGGAGCCTGTCTGTAAGAGAGTGCACAAGTGACTGTCTGTGTTAGAGTGTACATGATGCCTGTCTTTGAGAAAGTACTGTATGTGTAAATTTGGGAGTGTTCATTTGAGAATGCAAGTGTGAGAGTGTGAAGCCTGTGTGTTTTGGAGTTTTTGATGACAAGGCTGGAATTTTATTGCTCTCTGGGCCTTAATACATAACTATATGTGGTTGATTAATTTGTACACTGTGTTGGCTTCGATCAAACTATACATGTTTTTTTCCGGACAGAAACATGTGTTGTGGTACCTTTTTTAATGGATCGGATTGACCTGGTCTGTTTAAAAAATGCACTGCTGCATGCATTTTTTGTCCAGAAGCAGACATGTGGTCATGTCCACCCCCTAAACTAAAATTTAACCCACTACTGACCCCACTGTGTAGTGTTCAATAATCCTTACCTTACTCCTATGCTCCAAATGGTTCAGCATAGATACAAAATCAGTTAGAGTGTGCCGACCAACCCACATGAAAACTGTGAGTTAATTGACAATTAAGAGGTGAATATTCAAATTCAAAGTCCATTCTTTGAACTTATATTCATAGTTTACGAAACATTGGTCAAATTATGTACAGATCAAGGCTGTTGTCTAAAACCCGCTGCAACGGAGTGGGACGGGCGGACACCCCCTGGACCCAGGCACATCAGCGTGTGGATACTTCCAGCATTAAAACCACAATTTATCGAGATAAAGCATTAAGAGTATAAAATTAAGGCAGAATGGGCTCACTGATCACGATGGGTGGTCCAGGTGCTACCTAGCCTCAGACCCCTTGCAAGTTCCACATCTTGAAACAGGAAAATGAAGAATGGCGGGCTGTAGCGTTCCTCCATTAACTGGTCTCACAAATGGATAGTGGGTTAAAGCTTCTTTATTCACATATATATACGCACATAGGGACTTATGTCTGACACATTTAGTACCTAGCGTGGCACCTCATCAGAGACACCTCTGATCAAGTGGTGTCTCTGATAAAGTGCCACGCTGGGCATGAAACGCATTAGACATAAGATAGGAAAAAACCAAGAAAATTAACGAAAATGTACCAAAATATGGACTGCATGTTTTTTGTCCATTTTCGGCTGTCCTAGTGAGAATGAGGCCTAATATTATGTTGACAGAGTACCGGGTGATCGAATATGCATATTGTTCAAAGTATCCTCTTTTTCAGGGGATTTTGTCCTCCTTTTTCCTTTTAAAATATGTAAACCCTAAAGCTAGGTACACACAGTACTGATAAAATACCGTCGGATCCATTGTTGTTGGGGCTTTATCTGCATGTGGCAGCTTTCCTGAATGAATGCGTGGCCGCGGAACATTCAGGTCGGCCGATTGGTCCTTAAATTTGCCTCTGTCACGGTAGTCTCCCTATAGGGGAGTCGGCAGCAGTTGAGGGAAACACACAGTTCCGAATGTCCTCCCTTTGCTTTGCATAGGGAGAATGCTCGGGACTGTGTGTTCCCGGATCTTTGAAAAATCACAGAATATGACAGACAGGATCTTGCAGATGTACTTACCCACCTTTGTTCCCTCTGCTCCCAATCACAGATGCGGCTGCCAGTCCCCTCCCCTCTGCTCTTCTGTTCCCGGAAGTAGCAGAAGATGCAGTGCCTGAGGGACTGAGGTTTTAATATAGCATTTAGGGTTGGGAAGGTTTCTACATTTGTGAATTTTTAGATTTGAGGGTGGAGATACCCTTTACATAGATTATGGGGTAGACATGCCCTTTAAAACAATCCTATACTTTATATTGGGTACATGGCCTCAACCACCAGAGACCAGTGTTTTTTTTTAACTGAAATGACAAATGAACAGTGATGGAAGTTACAGAAACACCCCATTGTACATGGGGTTTGGGGATGGTACATAAAGTTGTGGCAGTAATCTAATGCTGGATTATTTTTTATTATTGTGATTCTTATTTTGGATGTATTCTTTATTTACGCGCTTATGGTCGTGTTTTTGATCCGTTTGCGCGTGAGAAACACAGCAGTGCATGTCAATGTGGGTGGTCACACCCACCCTGCACTGCGATCCTTTTTTGAAGCGCATACGATCACACATTTTTTGTAAATCTCATGCACTCCAATTGCGAAACATTGCGCAAATGGCAGCACAACCGGACGGTAACAATGCGCAAAGCGATTATCCCATGCATTGCGGTACTGCATATTGTGGCTTCTGCCTGAAACTGCATTTTTTCTGACTGAGCTGTGCGTTATGTGTTTTTCCTAGATGATTTTTCATCTATCTGGCAAAACCACAGGCCTTACAGCACTGGTTAATCAGCCATATACAAGGCAGCTAGACATACCAAATCGCCTCTGTACGTTTGACCCTAAACCAAATAACAAATAACAAATAGATAACATAAAAAAATAACATAAAGAAAAATTAAAACATACTTATCGAAATTTTCTTTTCCTGTGCTGAAGCACGGCAGTGGGCAACCATGGGTTAATCCCCTTCCACTGTGTGGAGGCCAGGACGTCATATGTTATAAATTAAGGCTCTTCCCCCACCTACCTTGTCTTATTTGTGACTGTTCCCTTTTATATAGAAGAAGGAGGGGAGGCAGCTTGCCCACTGCCGTGCTTCAGCACAGGAAAAGAAAATTTCTGTAAGTATGTTTTAATGTGTAAATACTAATGTGTAAATACTAAGGTTTTTTTTGAAAACCTGTCTGCAAAAATATATCTCTGGATTAATCTGATGTTCCTTGCACCAAGATAAAAATATTCTCCATATTCTGTAATAACTATTTGAAGTAGAAGACTTTCGAGCAGCTAATAAGGAAGATGTTGCGGCATCAGAGAGTCCCAGTTGTACGAATGACCCCCTTTCATGAGCCAAGCCGTCAATTTCAACTTCTGTAGTTGTGGATGAAGAAAGGGGCCTTGTTTTAACAGATGAGGGATGAAAGGTAGATGAAGAGGAGGAGCAACCAACATTGATGTCCCTATCGCAAACCAGGGTCTCCTGGGCCACCAGGGCAGGATTAAAATTGCCCTGACTTTCTCTCTGGAGATCTTCTCCAATACCCTTGGTACTAGGGGAAGTGGAGGAAATATATACACCATCTTGTAATTCCAAGGAATAGACAGTGCATTTACCGCCAACTCCCGACCTGTCCTGTATCTCGAGCAGAACTGTTTGAGTTTGGCATTCTGAGGGGTTGCCATAAGATCTACCTGAGGCATTCCCCAACACTTGCAAATCTTCAGGAAGATGGTGTGATTTAGTTCCCACTCTCCTGGTCTGATCCCTTTCCTGCTCAAAAAGTCCGCTTGGACATTCTGGGCTCCCGGTAATTGGCTGAAATGTTTTGGAGATTGGATTCTGCCCAAAGCAGAATTCTCTGTGCCAATTCTGCTAATCTGTGGTTGTGTGTACCCACTATGGTGGTATTGTCCGAGTTGATCCATATTGATTTTCCCAGTATGTATGGTCTGAAAATCTGTAGTGCCTGCCATACTGCCGACATTTCTCTGAAATTGGACGACATTGTTGACATTTCTGTGGGCCATGATCCCTGGGCTACCTGTTGTTGGTATGTTGCACCCCATCCTAGGTGACTTGCGTCTGTGGTCATGGTCTGCCAACCAGGGATAGTTAGATGGATTGGTTTTAGATTGTCCGGATAAATCCACCACTTCAAGAGATGTTTCAGGTGAGGAGACAATTTGATTAATTGTTTGGGGTTCTGGTTCTGTCTCCATTGAGATAGGAGAGCTATTTGAAGCGGTCTTATGTGAATCATAGCCCACTGAACAGCATCGATTGTGGATACTTGCTTTACCAAAATTTGTTGGACTAGGAATGCTGGTGCCTCTGGAAATCTGATTAGGTTGGAGATCATTGTGGAAATTTCCAATTTCTTCCTCTGAGGTAGGGTTACCTGGAATTTTTGTGTGTCTAGACACACTCCTAGGTATTCCAGATGTTGTGTTGGGGTTAAATGGGATTTCTGCCATTTTATCAACCATCCATGTCTCTGAAGGATGTTTAGCGCTTTCTGGAGATGGAGTTCCAATAGCTGTTTGTTGTTTGCCACAATCAATACGTTGTCCAGGTACGCAAAACATCGGACCCCCAACACTCTTAGTTTTTCTATTAGGGCTACTAGTACCTTGCAGAAGACTCGGGGTGCCGTGGAGAGTCCAAATGGCATTACTTTGTATTGGAAGTGTTGTCTTAATATATAGAATCTGAGATGTTTCCGGTGAGCCTGACAGATTGGTAGGTGGAGATAAGCATCTTCTAAATTGATTTTGCAAAGCCAATCGTCTTGCCTTAGATGTTGCAGAATAACTCTCAAACTTTCCATTCTGAAATATTTTGTTTTTTTCTGACGGTTTCTTGAGTAGAAACAATGGGGAATAAGTACCTGACTTCTCCTGGTGAGCTGGAACTATCTGTTTGTGTAGCATTGTTTAGAGAATCTGACATAATTGATGGACTGCAGATTGAATCTTTGGAGTTTTTGATGTTACAAAATGATTCCTTTTCGGTAATTGGAGGAATTCTATATGGTATCCTGCTGAAATTGTGTTCAGTATCCATTTGTCGTTTGTAGTTTCCACCCACACGTTCTTGAAAGCTTGTAGTCTCCCCCCAACTACTAGATGGTGGGCGTCGACATCTTCATAACAGTTTGTCCTTGGTTTGTTTGGTGAACTTGGGACGAAAGGAATTATTCTGTCTCCATCTCTGGTTCTGAAAAGGTTTGCCTGGTCTGTAAGATCTGGCTTCTTGAAAGGATTGTCTAGGTTAAAATCTTGTTGAAACAGATGCTGCAGGTCTAGGCCTTCTCCACTGAGGAAGCATAATTTTCTTATTGTCAACATTCTCAGCTATGATATCTTTGAGTTTTGATCCAAATAATAATTCCCCCTCGAAAGGCAAATTGGCCAGATTATGTTTTGCTGCAGAATCTGCTTGCCATTGTCTTAGCCACAGCAATCTTCTGTGGCTATGGATATACTTGATGTTTTCGCTAATAGCTTTATGGTATCTAACAAAGCTTCACTCACAAAATCATTAAAATCCATGACATCTTGTAACATCTCTCTTATCTTCTCTCTAGAAGTGCCGATCACGAGAGCCTGATCTATGTCTTCTAGCCAAAACCTGGCTGCCCTAGACAAGCCTGTAGTGGCTACCATCGGTCTTGTAGTTGCCCCTAGGACTAAATAAAGTGTCTTTAAGAGCGCATCCTGATGTCTTTCCATGGAATCCTTTAAGGTCACTCCATCATCTATGGCTAGAAAAGTTTTCCTAGCCACTCCAGCTAATGCTGCATCAACTTTAGGTGCTGAATTCCAGAACTCTGAATCTTCCATTGTAAAAGGGTATGCCCTTAAAAATGCTGGTGCTGGAGAATATCTCTTGTCTGGTGTCTTCCATTCATCAGAAAATATCTTCTGAACCTATGGTGTACTAGGATTACTGAAGGTCGAGGTACCTATTTTTACCAGAAAAATTAGCAAAAACTGATTGACTCACCACTACCAAACCTGTAATTAGCTAAAATGATTAGAAAGTGAACATGAGTAAAGAGGAGGTCCATGTTTTTATAAAAAAAAGTATTTATTTTCAAATAAAAACAACCTTTTCTTCTAGTCACTATATGCATTAAAGCAACATAAGGTACCACAAACATACCGGTACTGTCAAGAACTTACCTGCCGCTCCGGTCCCGCGAATTCAAAAACCAGCGTCCTCCTGCACCCAGTGCCTGATTGTAGCGTTAGCTACCTCCCCGGCTCCTTCTACTTACCTGCCCTAGATCCTGTTCCTCTCCAGCTTGAGACTTACCTAGCCTGCTCCAGAGACTTACCTTGCCATACCAGAACCAGTTACTTACCTAGCCTGTTCCAGAGACTCCTTGCCATTCCAGCACCAGTTACTTACCTAGCCTGCTCCAGATACTTACCTTGCCATACCAGCACCAGTTACTTACCTAACCTGCTCCAGAGACTTACCTGGCCATACCAGCACCAGTGACTTACCTTGCCTGTTCCTGAGACTCCTTGCCAGTTCCAGTATCCTGCCTTCTCTGCAGCAGCACCTAGCCACCCTTCCTCAACCTACAGTTCCCAGCAGTCTCTTGTATCCAGTTCTGCAATCCCACCAGCCATCGGAGCGCCTCCTCCTAAAGCGTACTCGTAAGTACCCCGGCCTCCCGGCCATTTATTACAGGTACCCATAAAACTATGTAGGAACATCTACATATACATACTGTAACTACAGTAAACTAGCACTGTATTTGGGTGATTGGCTTAGCAAAAAAAGTATGGTAAATATTTTAACTGGGAAACCTTTTTACTGAATCAAAGTTTAATGTCTTAAACAGCAATATAAAACATACCGGTATTTAAAATCCTTTAAAGTTGGATTCCTCATCATCATCAGTTTTTCCAAATAGTGCCTCAACTTCAGCTGGTGTAATGTCATGTGCATAGACATTATCATCACCATCGTCAATATTTACATCATCTTCATCGCCGCTGCTGTGCTGAAACAAAACTTCGTCTTCTGTACAATCCATGGCGTTACTTATACCGCATTTCTGGAAAGCACACTTGATGATGTCTTCTGGAATGTCCTCCCATGCATCTCGTACCCACTTTGCTACTAATTCTATGTCAGGCTTCATAAGATTTCCACCTTTTGTCAATTTGGCTTGACCAGATGACATCCATTTGTGCCACATATTTCATACACGGTCTTTAATAGGTTTGTTTATAGACACATCCAGAGGCTGTAAAACAGATGTAAGCCCAACTGGAATAACAGCCAAAGTGGTTTGAAATGACTTCGCCATTTTTTTGACATCTTCACATATATGGGCTCTAAACATATCCCAAACTAGCAATGAGGTTTTTTTTTTAAAGCTACTCCTGGTCGTCGATTCCAAATCTCTTCTAGACATTTTTTTGTTCCTTGTTCATCCATCCAGCCTTTAACATGTGGACGGACAGTGATTCACGGGGGGGATTTGGCATTTTTAGGCAAGGTCTTCCTTTTTGAATTGATGGAATGACATAACCTTTTCTTCCAGATTTTGTGGCAGCTTTTGGGAAATCTTTGTTCTCTGTCGCAAGCAAAGTCCAAACCGATTCATGAAGCGGGTACACCATCCAGCTGAAGCAACGAATTTCTCAATACCCTCTATTTTATATTTCTCATCTTTAGCCATTTGAAGGGCACATAATCGAATTGCATGCGTGTTATGCAGTATCCATTTAGACGACATTCCACAACCCATTTATGCAAGTCAGTCTCTAGAGCCCCATGTGAGGTTGTTAAACCACAACGAGCCTTTTTTGACTTTGGCATCTTCTCCAATTCAGTGCTAGGCCACACTGCTGCACTTATTTTGCGTTTGAGCTTGCGTTTTTTTCATATCATTGAAAATGCGGCAACGCACTGAAAAAGCGCATTTTCGGGTGAGTTGCGATTGCGATTTGCGTTCCGCATTTTAAATCGCAATCGCATGAGTTTTTCAATACTTTTCCAAAAACACATGCGCAAACTCAACAAAATCGCAAGCGATTCCATGTGCGTTTGCGTTTGCGTTTGCGTTGCAATGTGGCCGTGCCCTCAGTCTTTATTTTTTGCCAGTCTCGCACCTGTTTTTCATCAACACCAAACTCCCGGCCTGCAATGGAATTATTGCTTATTTCTGCTCTTGCCAAAACCTTTAGTTTAAATCCAGCGTTGTTTGATCTGCGTTTTTGCTTTCTTCCACGATCAACCATTTCTAACAGATTAAAAAAACACAGCTACTCAGCAAGTACATTAAAATTAGAAGTGAGGCACTGATTACCGTACTGCTTTTATATAAAGGTGTTCTGCCTTCTGATTCAGTGTTTTAAGGCTTTAGTTGCCCTTTTAACGGGTCCTTTAATACCATAATTACGGAAAACAGCAGAATTTCCATACAGTATTGGTGCCAATATACTGTACGGTACCTAATATGGTACCTTAGCCAAATCCAGTACCATAACAATTCTTTGGCACTCCAGATATTTATAAACTACAACTCCCAGCATGCTTGTAGTTTCTGAACATCTGCAGTTTAATCAGATGTAGAGAAAGTTAATAAAACATGTCAGAATGTCGGCCTGTCTTTCTCCCATAGGTTAATATAACTAGATCCATAAGTATCTCCTCTGACAGCTAGGGATTCTGGGAGGTGTAGTAGAGCCATATGCTGCAGAGAGAACATTGTGTCCAGTTGAACACTTTTCAGCCCCAACCATGCTGTCTGAATGCTCTCAAGTTTTAGCTGGTAACCCCAAATTCCTTGCCACTCCAGATGTTTGGAAACTACAACTCCCAGCATGCTATGATTGCTGGGAGTTGTAGTTTCTATATATCTGGAGTGGCAAGATTCAAGCACTATTTACAATTTGGCAAAGAGGAAAATGTTCTTGCCCACCTCTTGCAAGAGCTTCCAAGCTCCCTGTAGGCTCCTCCATTGATGCAAGATTGGGACAAGTGCTGTTCTGCTATACGCAAGGTGCGTACAGTAAGTGCTGCCAGTCAATCTGTGTGTGCGCGCACTTGCGTACCCGCGCCTACAAGCCCGAGGCTGCTCCCGGCTCACTCCTCCCGGCTAACAGGTCCCGGTTCACAGCTCACAGCTCCTGGCCTGCAGCTCACAGGTCAGGCAAACAGTATTGAAGTGCCAGTAATGTTTTCTAATGATATTTAGCTTCCTCCGATCTCTGAAAAGCAGATGACTCGAGTATAAGTCGATGTTGTTTTTTGAGGCCTATTTTAAAAAACAAAAACCTCAGCTTATACTCGAGTATATACGGTATCTTAATCAGATTTTCCACCATGTCAGTAGGCAGATTAGCACCTGATCATGATGGAACTTCTTCTACTTCCACCTTACCTTCGGAAAGGTTTTGGTTGGACCGTTTTTCTTTCGATAGAACCGACATTACCTTCTTTATGACATTCTGGGTAACGGATTCAATTAAACTTGATTGATCCTTATCCGGTATGGGAAAGTATAAATCCAAGCAGGAAACACAAAACTTTTTATCTGGTAATAGTGGATTGTTACACACTGTACATTCTCTTCTTCTTTTATGGCGTACTTTTGCTCCTGTTCTTCCCAATGGTGATGATCGCTGAAACACACAATAAAACCTATGTAATTTACTTACATATGCGCCCTACCATGCGGCTAGGCATAAAAACCTCTCATACAGCTCACCCCCTGGAAGTGGATATGGATTTCCTTTTGGAAGATATCAGGTCCGTTTTTTTAAATCTCCCGCCTGTCTATGATGTCAATGCGCGCGCGTGCGCACTAAGTGAGAAGAGTGCTGTCTTACACCCTGCAAAGCTGGGGGGTATGAACTGGACCTCTGCCAATGTTAGGCACTTGGCAGGGCTTCGGTGATAGAGGAATACACAGGAATGCACAGTTAGAAAAGGGGGGAGCTGGGACCTAACACACACAGCCGGAATAGGAGCAAAAAAAGACAAGGTAGATGGGGAAGGAGCCTTAATTTATAACATATGACGTCCTGGCCTCCACACAGTGGAAGGGGATTAACCCATGGTTGCCCACTGCCGTGTGGAGGCACAGAAAAAAACTCACCGTGTTATAATTAGGTGAAAATGTACTGTATTCAAATAGGCTTAATTCACGCTGCAGAGCACGTTTTAACACTTTAATATGCGTTTGCATTTTTGTGCATTTTGTATTAGGTTTAAATGGCAATAAAATCTATACAACTGTGCAATTGTGTTTTTTACTCAAAAACACAATGCAACCCCCCCGCAGTACTTGTGAATGGTATTATAGCATCCCTGTAATATGATATTGATGTCCCTGCTTTATTTCCAAAGCATAATTTACCGCAAAACTCAAAAAAAGCAATAAATTACTGATTGTCAAAACGGCTTTAAAGGGCAAGTCCAGTCAAAAGTTTAGCTATAAATGTTAATCACCCCCCAAACCTAGCTTTTGCATTACTTATATATTCCAAAGATGCCCCTGAAGTCTCTTACCTGACCCGGTCCCTCACCCTCTGCTCTGCGTCTGACAGCCCCTCCACTTCCTGGTTACAGCTGTCAGTAAAGGCGAGACGTGACACCCAATCATCTGACAGCCGCGACCAGAAAGTGGAGTGGCTGTCAGCGCAAAAGACATCTGCTTGTGTTTTTGCTCGAAACAGGAGCAGGGGGCAGCTAGGAACCCGGTCAGGTAAAAGACTTCAGGGGCATCTTTGGAATATGTTAGTAATTCGAAAGCTAGGTTTGGGGGGTGATTAACATAAAGCTAAACTTTATTTTTGACTGGACTTGCCTTTGAATATCATCCTGCCCAGTGGTTCTTACCTGCAACGTTCCCTGGCCAGATTACACTTCACAAGCGATGTTATAGCTGTAACAATGGTCATAATGCGGAGCAGGAAATCCTGTTAGGAGGAATTAGCAGGTAAGTTACTAGTGTATGGGCACCTTAAGTCATTATAGTGTGTGACAGACTCATCAATGTGTAGAAATAACAGTTAACTGTGGTGTTAAAGGGTATGTGAACTGGGAAATTTGTTTAATTGTCCATAAATCAGACATCCCACCCTGCCTCTTTGTCCTTCCAGGCAGGGTGGCGAGGCTACGCTGTGTGACGTCATTGACTGTGTGAGGTCATTGACGTCACACAGTGGGCGGGGTGGGGCATACGCGCTAGCGTGGGCGGTCCGGGGGCTTGACACACATAAAGGGGGCGTAACGGGGAGGAGATTCAAGACTCCTCTCTGTTGCGGGAGATCAGGGTGGTCTCGCAGGAGACTCCTGGGAAGATCCGGGAGTAGTGGGATAGCTGATAAATGAAAACTAATTCTTCCCAACTATCACAATACCATTTTTTTGTTGATCTGTCCCGTTTTCTAGATATCCAATGTGCATCTTACATTTCATCTGTCAATTATCATTAACCCTTTTGTTACGCACAGTTTTTCTGTAGCTGGAATGATGACAGCATTGTGGGAAATTCCCCTTCCCAGTACTGCCTCATTGTGATTACTTCACATAAGAGGCGTGGTTGGGGGGCATAACAGCATTCTGGAGGCAGACTTATCAGGTAGGTTCGGGTCATGGGAGTTTGGGGTTGTCTCGCGGGTGTGCGGGAGACCACCCCAAAATCAGGGAGACTCTTGGGAGGGGTGGGATACCTGCATGCTCGTCCTAACAGATAGTCATCATCTGATACTGAGCCTAAACAAAACAGGTGCTGAATGACTTCAACCCAGCACCTGTTTTGTTTAGGCTCAGTATCAGATGATGACTATCTGTTAGGGCGAGCATCACACCTTAGTGTGTAAGTTTTCTTCATCCAACGTGCCCTTTAAGACCCTCAGCCCATAACATGCTGCACCTGCATAAAACATTCTAAACAGTATTATAAAAACAACTAACACACGTTCGACATATAAACCTAACGCGCCCCCCACCGGTGAAACACTGACACTAAATCCGAACGTTCCATGAAGCCGATGACAAACTAGCGGAAACAGTGACGTCAGCAAGCTATTTTAACAAACAACAACATTAATTTTATCTCGGAGCGGAGGCAGAAACAAGCCTCACATATTTGTCTAAAATATCATCAACGCGTTTTATTAAGGAATGCAAATCATTCCACTGTTGGGAGTCTATAAATATTTCTCCTGCATTTTGAAAGTAAGAATTTCGGACTGTACATTTCCGTCATCTACTTAGACTACGTTTGAGTTTACGCGGGGTTTCATGTATACCCTTATCCAAGATGGCAGAATGTGTATTTATGGAAAAGAAAAACTTTATTTAAAATGTTAAAAAAAGGGCGTCACTAACCAGTATCACTAGGTGGGCAACGTCAAGGGAGGACGGTTTTGTGCTGTGATTGGTTGTTTATGAATTCGCTCATTTCCTATCAACTTTCTGCAAGCTCACTCCCCGTTTTAGTCATCTAAAACTTTATTGACACCTAACACGCGATATTTTGAACATCACTAGCAGTAGCCCTACAATTTCTTTCTTTCCCCCGCCCTTGTGTTTGCTTGAACAGTTTCTCTCTTACGCGCCGCTTCTTTTCTTAAGGGGCCAGAGGCGGCAGGTACGTGAGGTTAGTTCCGCCCGGAAGGAAGAAGGGAAACCAAAGAGGAAGAGATTGGTAGACTCTGAACGGCAAGTAAGTAAATTAAAAGCTGCGAAGAGAATAGCGAATACTTCCGTGTCTCCTACTCAATATGTATGGTTAATCATAGTAAAGGTAATTGTGATATGTGATATGCAGCCCCCCAGCTTTTGTGAATGATGACCAGGGGCGTTATTGGCAATCCAATGCAGGAGTGCTATATCCGAGAAAACACGGGCGGATGGTGTAGTCCTCTGCAGTTGTACCTCCCTGTTAAGCACTACATTCTCTGTTATGTCTGTGTAGGAATTGCTAGAGGAGAATGGTGTTTAGCAGAACACGGTGTGTTGTTGAAACGTCAAAACACGTGTGCACCCCCTCTAGATTATATAAGGGATAATGCACCCCTTACAGTGTGATATAAGGATATAAAGTCACAGAGGAGTTCCCTGGCCATATAAAAGCACGAGACCGAAGGTCGAGTGCTTTTATACGGACAGGGAACTCCGAGTTGACTTTATAAACCTTATATCACACTGTAATGGGGTGTATTAATAATAATGGGGTGCCTGGTTCAGTCCGTGCAAGTGAGGTTAAACAGAGCGGCTCTTCCAGCTACTGACTTCCGGTACTGACTCCCGCTGAAGTTGTCAGTAGCTGGAAGAGCCGCTCTGTTTAACCTCACTTGCACGGACTGAACCAGGCAGAAGTTGAATCATGGCTGACAGGATTTAAAAGGTTACCGGGTGAGAGATACATTTGAGATGGAGGACTCAGAAGGATTTTCTACACAGTAAAAGGTCTGTGTGTTTTATCTGTGTTTTTTTCTTTGCTTGGTTTGACAGGGAAGGTGTGGAAGGAGGACGGCACATGTATGGGGAGCAGCAGTGGTGAATATTCTTATAAAAATCACTCAACTACGTAGTTGAGTGATTTTTATAAGGATATAATCCACTGTTGCTCCCATTATAATCCAGGCCACTTATATATTATATTTATAATTATGGATTGATGCGCATGAAGCAGATTCTTGCATGGTACGTGTAATACAGATCTATTGATTTGGATAGTCACAGGAAAACTTGTTTCCACTGCAAACCTGCAAAATAGGATTGAAGTTGCTGGGCGCTACTGAGAAAACCATAGCCAATGGTTCTATAGAATCTATTGATTAGCACTGTTGTCAGTTGATCTGGTTTTGCAGGATATATGGAGATTTTTACAAGTCTTTTTGTTTATAAAAAAAAAACTCTCTCTCTCTCTCTCTCTCTCTCTCTCTCTCTCTCTCTCTCTCTCTCTCTATAATGTCTACACTGGAAAAAAATGTTTTGTTCTTTAAATGACCTATTACTAGAAAACTATATTTCTTTATTTAACTGTTATTGAAGTTGTACCATTCTTTTGTTTGTTGTGGCTTTTATCTTAAGACATCCAATCTGGAGCATTTTACATTTCAGCTGTCATTCAGATGCCACATAAACGGCATGCAGTTCTGCTGTTACTGGAATAGTGACAGTTTGTGTGTAAATTGCATGGTGGGAAATTCCCACTGCTGGCTTATAGTGATTACTGAGAATGCTTGCCTTCACAAATAGTCAGGTCTGATAAAGGCATCACCTGTTAAGAGAGGTAGGAAAAATAGCCTGAGCAAAACAAGTACTGGGTTGAAGGCATGCAGCAACTTACACACTTAAGAGCAAGTGCTGCTTACATGTGTTTAATTAAAGATTCAAATGAAGCAAAGACAAGTTTTTCAGTATACATACCTTCTTAAAGGACAACTATACTGTATAAATCCACTTTTTAAAAATGAAAAGTACCTGGGTCAGAGAGGTAGGATTGATTATTCCTACCTCCAAATATTGTTCCGTTAAGGAGCTACGGCACATACAGTTTTCATCTGGCAGGTTAGTGCCCTGCACCTTCCTGTATTTAAAGGAGAACTAAAGTCCCAAGACAACAATAGACAGAGCACATTCACAAACACACAACAAGCTGTGTCTCATGTCTCCCTTTGCTGTGCATGCTGGGTGATTTCTGAAAATAACCTGTGTGTACTAAGGGTCATAATTTACCTTATTTGGGAACACCCAGCTAAGTGTGCGCCGGACACTTCACAGGAAACTGCAGTCTTGGTTCCTGGAATCTGACAGCCAATCATGTTACAGCTCAGAGATCTCTCCCTCTGACACAGAACACAGATATACCATTATTTAATGGGGATAAGTTAGTTACGGAGGATGGCGATAAAGCAAATGTCTTGAATATTTTTTTTTCCTCTGTATACACTATAGAAGATCCAAGTACAGATATCATAGAGTATAGTAGCAATAAAGGTATACAAGATTCAAGTTCACTTTGGTTAACCGGGGATATGGTACAGAAAGAACTAAATAAGGTTAATATTAATAAATCTCCTGGACCGGATAAAATACATCCTCGGGTACTTAAGGAGCTAAGTTCAGTTTTATCTAGGCCATTGTTTCTTATTTTTGCTGATTCCCTCATGTCCGGTGGTGTGCCTCTGGATTGGAAAAAGGCTGATGTTATTCCAATATTCAAAAAGGGTAGTCGTTCACAGCCGGGTAATTACAGGCCTGTAAGTTTAACTTCAGTGGTGGGGAAGATCCTGGAAAGTTTAATAAGGGAACATGTTCTAGAGTATGTTTCAAGGACTGACATTATAAGTAGTAACCAGCATGGATTTAGGAGGAATAGATCTTGTCAAACTAACTTGCTTGGCTTTTATGAGGAAGTAAGTAGAAATTTAGACTCTGGTATAGCAGTAGATGTAGTTTACTTGGATTTTGCAAAGGCTTTTGATACAGTCCCCCATAGGCGATTAATGAATAAGCTAAGGTCTGTTGGTCTGGGGAGTCACATTTGTACATGGATAGAAAATTGGTTAAGGAATAGGATGCAGAGAGTAGTTGTTAATGGGGCTTCATCATTATGGACTAAAGTGCTAAGTGGGGTGCCACAGGGTTCTGTGTTGGGGCCGCTTCTATTTAATCTATTTATTAATGATATGGAAGTGGGTATTGTCAGCAAGGTTTCTGTGTTTGCTGACGACACAAAACTTTGTCGACCATTAAAAACTTCAGAGGATGTGCAATCGTTGCAAGGGGATCTAGATAGATTATCACATTGGGCTGCTAAGTGGCAGATGAAATTCAATGTTGATAAATGTAAGGTGATGCATTTTGGACTTAAAAATACTTGTGCTACTTATACTATAAATGGCTCTGTGTTAAGTGAATCCCGGTTGGAAAGGGATCTTGGAGTTTTGGTGGATAACAAACTTAAAGGTAGCAAGCAGTGCCAGGCGGCAACAGCCAGAGCCAGCATGGTATTGTCTTGTATAAAGAGAGGTATGGATTCAAGTGAGGAAAATGTAATTCTCCCTCTTTACAAAGCATTGGTAAGGCCTCATTTGGAATATGCAGTGCAATTTTGGAATCCTGTGTACAAAAAGGACATCTTTGAAATGGAAAGGGTTCAGAGAAGGGCAACTAAATTAATAAGGGGATTGGGGGAGCTTGAATATGAAGAGAGACTGGAAAAGTTACAATTATGTACGCTGGAGAAAAGGCGCTTGCGTGGGGATATGATTACTGTGTATAAATACATTAACGGGCCATACAAAAAACTATCTGGGGCATTGTTCAGAACATGTCAAAGGACACGAGGACATCCCTTAAGACTTGAAGAAAAAAGGTTTAGGCTTCAAGCTCGGAAAGGGTTTTTCACTGTGAGGACGGTAAAGCTATGGAACTGTCTTCCAGTGGACGTTGTAATGGCAGGTTCATTGGTCAGTTTCAAAAAAAAGCTGGATGAGTTTCTGCAAACAAGGAATGTTGCAAGTTACTGGTATTGATACATAAAGTAGAGTTGATCCAGGGAAATTTCCGATTGCCACTTGGAGTCAGGAAGGAATTTTTTCCCCCTTCATAAATTTGGTGGTTTTTTTTTGCCTTCCTCTGGATCAACAGTTAGGCAGGAAATGAGGATATTGCTAGATGGGTTGGACTGGATGGACGTATGTCTTTATTCAACCTCAAATACTATACTATATCAGGGCAGTTTTTGTGTAAACACATTAGAAATGCTCCTGTCCCTAACAATGATAAATTCCTATGCTTTTCATACAAAAAAAGAAAACTAATCTTTGCAGTGTATTTCTTTGCAAGCACGGATGAAAGAAACAGAACATTTAACATTTCAGCAAAAAATAAAAGTAAGTATGGGAATCGAACCAGCAACCTTCTATACTGTGTCTTTCTAAAAATAAAGCTTTCTACCTCTACTCCACATGGGCTAATAAGTAACGAACCAGTACATGTAGAGTCTTTATCTTTTGCTAGACACATAATAAAAATAAAAAAAGGGAACATGGGGAATCAAACCTGTGTCCCAATAGTCTGATTTTTTTCCTAACCCAGCACTGTAGCAGAACACACCACAGGTGAAATCTCAATCAATAGAAGTAAATGCAAGTAAAATTAGTTCACTATTTTGTATTGCTACTGGAAGACTGTCAGCAATTCACTCTGGTTGGTACATAAATAACAGAGCTGCTATATATAAAGTTTGTACATATGTAGAAACTTCATATTTTTCTAAAAATATGGAAACAAACAAACAAAAAAAGCACTAAACTCGGGCAGTAGACTTATATTGTTTCATAAGTAAACTAGGGGATTTGAACTTATTACATCTTGGTCTGTTTGTTCCTGAACACACAGCATTTACATGGTGCGCCACCAGCAACTCAACTGTGATCACAGTTGAGTGATCAGAAAGAAATGCTAGAAACTCTGCACATAGAGACAGTGAATCCTGGGGTCAGGGGCGTGGCCCTTTGAAGCCAACATGGGCTATGAGTTGTACTGGCAACAACATGGAAACCTCCTTTGTTACAGAATCTATTACTTATATCTACTAAATGCAAATAACTAGAGAAAAATCTTTCAATGTGTTGGTATTCTGGGGAGAAAAACTTTCACATTAGGATCTGAAAAAATGAAGTTTAGTTCTCCTTTAAGATAATGCAGAAGCACTCGAAAAAACTGGCAGAAGCAGTTTTCTTGGAGCTGCCACTTCTCAAATAAATGATATTGGGAGGTTTAAAGTACCAGCCTACCCCACATACTTTTAATTTTAACTGTCTTTTAAAAAAACTTTATATGCACTATCGTTATCCTTTAAATGAGCAGGGAATTGTTTAAATGTCTATGTTTCCCTCTTTAAAGATCAAAAAAAAGAGAGAGATGTTTGTCAAAAAGTAAACTTTTAGTATTGTTTGGACAGTGGCAACTTGTCCTCCACACATGTAAAGAAGAAATATAGCCAGCCCTTACCAGTGAAATCAATTTTTGATTCTTATTCCACTCCTCTGGATCAAGATCCTCTTTCTATCATAGATATGTTGAGGAGCGAGTGACAGACATCTTAGTATCTCCCTGCAAACATTCACCTGTACACACACCTGGTACCTTAGAGAGCATTTTGAAACTAGGGAAAGGGGTAAGAATCCAAAAAAAATATTTTTTTTTTGGGGGGGGGGGTTAGTGTTGATAAATATTCCATAGAAATCTATACTTCATTTGATAATAGCATGGTGGCACGGTCATAATGCATTGTAACACTAAGTTTATGGGATCAGTTCCACAATAATCATTTTATGTTGTCCCTTGCTTGCATGGGTTTTCTTTGGGACATGGAAATAATTTCAGAATCAATGAGGGCTGTGGTGGGCAAAAGTTCTTCCATACAATAATTCCCACACACTTTGTAAATATTGCAAATGTTGATTTAGTTTTAATTTGCAGTTATTGACCGTTATACATAGTAGTAGTTGCAACAGATGGATGAAATACACTGCTTGATTTGTGTTTTCTCTTTGGCTTTAACTACTGCTTTCTTTAGTTCCTTATCTTTTTTTCAATCTGGTTTTAATTAAAAGCTTGTACACATGGTCGATTCAGTGCCCAGGGAATAAGCCTAATGGTACATCAACAAACACCCACCCAAACAGCTACACAGTGTGATAGTGTAGGTCCACTTTGTGTAGCAGTGATACGGTAATATGAATTACTTTCTCTTTACTGTGATTTCTTTAAAAAAAAAATTTGATTTTGCCTTACATCAGATAATTAAAGCATGAACAGCTCAGAAAAAGTTTTAAAAAATATTACAGTTGGATTAGTCATTATCTTTTTGTAATTCCAGCCATTAGTCTATTTGTATAGGTCTAGGGATTGGACACATGGGGGGCGGCGATTTAATATTGCTCCTTGGCGCTGCTTACCTTACTGAAATAACCACAGGAGTGCAGTCGGGTAAGAGGAATAGGGTTTTTATGCGCTCTGGGATGTCAATCCGCAATCTGGCAAATAAGAAGATATGACTAGTAATGCGCCTCTTCTCTTTCGTCATGTCACTTACAGTTGGAGGGCTTGTGTTCGCTCAGACCACCAAGGCAAATTTACAGTTAGTATTATAGCTATTTGAGACTGTATCTGTTACGTTTTGGTAAAGATTTATGTACCTAGTGGTTCAGGACCGCACCCTGGATACTTTTAAAGGGAGGGGTGGAGTGGGTGGTTAGTGTTCTTTAACTAAAAGAATACTGCATTGGTTGTTCTGCGTTACTTCCAAAAAAACTTTATTTGCCCTTTAAATCCATTGGAAAAGTTGTGGATTTAATGTATCCTCATTAAAATCTGAGGGGCCCAAGACACAGGAAGCAGATCTAAAGGTTGTTGGTATCTGCATCTTTTTACTTTAAGTAAGGGGAACTGATATGATGGCCACCTTAAGCCAAGGATGATTGTTTTGGAGGAGTAGCCAAAGGTTAAAATAGGACATGCCATCAGTCTTAAAGGGTCACTAAACTTAGAAATACTACTTCTTTTAAAATGACTCTATAATTCACAATTATAGATGAATATTAGCCTACTTGCACAGGGGCGGCAAGCAGCTGTCCCATGCTTGTTTTCTACATGTACTGTTTTGCTAGCTTCAAAATCTCTAGAAAATGGACAAACATAGTCTGTTTGAAAGTTGACTTACAGAGTCACAACTTCATCAAGACCACGGATGTCCAGCCTGTGGCACTCAAGATGTTTGCAAACTACAGCTACCAGCAATTTCCAGGGGCACTAGTTTGTGGACATCTTGGGAACTGCAGGTTTGACATTCCTGATCAAGGCTATCAATATGTTTACTGCCATGACTTCACCTATGTGTTTTGCATATATATAACTTATCCACTGTTCGCCTGCACTCCCACGCTCTGCTGTAACGCCCAGGTGCTCAACCTGTCCAAAGCTGCATACAACTACTCCAAACCAGGGCACTCACAGGACTATTTGAGACTCCTAATATGTGTATGGACCACAATCATCATCAAGTCATGTTCATTTGGAAGCTGCAGCTTTAAAAATACTGTTGCCATATATTTTAACTATGCCCCTCCAGAGCCTACCTTTGGTGCCTTGAAAGTTGCTGACATATTGTTACTGGTTTGCTGAATGTTAAGCTCTGCCTCAAATGGTAATGCCTTTGTGTTCCGTGCACTCTCCTGCTTGACCCTCAAATGGTAATGCCTGTGAGTTCCGTGCACAGAACTCACAGACATTACTTTTTGAGGCTTAAGCAGGAGAGTGCACGGAACACAAAGGCATTACCATTTGAGGCTCAAGCAGGAGAAAACAGAAAATCAAATGATACTTATTGGGATTTTCTTTTCCTGGTCCTGAGACTGCAGTGGAAGTGCATGGGTTAAAGGGACAGTTCATTGAAAATTATCAATATTTGTTGAATTGTTAGTTTGTGTAATGCATACTTAGTTATTCTACATATTCTCTTCCATTTTAAAAAATCAGTTGATTTTCATACCCTTTGCTGTTCCCTGCTGTTAACATTAATGAGCTGACATTTCAGGTTCTAACGGTCCTTCTTCCCAGGATGCACCACATTCTTGGAATGTTCCTAACAGTTATTTCTACTTATTGGCTGTTGGATGGGTCAAAGATACTCAGATCTCTACTGAGCAACTGAATCAACCTAGGCGCTGGGTCATGGGCAAGACCATAATGGTCTCTACTAGGGTTCCTGCAAACAGGAAGTCAGAATTTTCAGTTGCATTTATTTATACACAGACAAAATGCTGAATTGGCAGGTTAACGTCATTGGGATGAAAAAATACTGCTCTTTTGGGCACGGCCACACTGCAACGCAAACGCACACGGAATCGCATGCGATTTCATGTGCGATATCGTTGCGTTTTAAGTCTCTTAATCCCCTTGTGACAGGCCGGTTTACTCAAAAGTGTAGGTCCACCCCCTCCAGCCTTGTGTCTTTATCGACTGTACCTATTGGAGGAATTGTTAGGAAGAAGGGAGGGAGCTACTTCCACTGCCGTCTCAGGACCAGGCAAAGAAAATCACTGTAAGTATCATGCGATTTTCTGTTTCCCCTGGTCCTTCCACGGTAGTGGAAGTGCATGGGATTTACCACGTAATACACCATTGAAGGAAGGGAGACGCAGTATTTGGATAACTACATATTTATTTAGCCGGATTTGCCACTTCCAGAATTTTGGAGGCAAACTCAGACTTATTTTTATCAACATCAAGTTTATAATGTTTAATGAATGTTGTCATGTTAGACCAGGTTGCTGTTCGACGTATCTCTGCAGGCGACACCGTTGCTTGGAAGGCCCATGATGCTGACATGGCTCTTGTAGTGTGAGCTGTCACTTTGTCATAGAGTTTGAGTAGTTGGTTAGAATCCTTTCTTGATTCCTTGAAAGTTGACAAAGAGCTATTCTGTTTTTCTGAATTCTTTTGTCTTTGTGACAAAAGACACTCTCCCTATATATAGTTGACTTTCACTAGTTGATACTTGCATTGCCGTGAGGACTATTTCTTGGTTGATGTGGAAATCAGATGCCACTTTTGGAAGAAAGGATGTGTCAGGTTTTAGTATTCAATGTTACCTTTGAACATAAGATATAGTGGGTTACACTTTAGTGCTCTTATCTCAGACACCCTGCGTCCTTAATTGCAATTAAGAAGACTGTTTTAAGTGTTATTTCTCTTATGTTTGTTTCTGCAATTGGCTCAAAAGGTTCTTGTTGTAGTATTTTGAGAACTAGTCTTAAGTCCCATGGTGGAACTGATGATTTTCTTGGTTATGCCTCTGGAAAAATCTGACCACCAGAGGTACAGATGCCCACTTTTTATTAGTTACTGCCAAAATTGCTGTCATTTGTCTCCTTAAGGTTGCCAGACTGAGATCTTTAAAAGTAAAGTAAATTAGAAATTCCAAAATAGTGTATTTTGGCATTTTTTGCTTTTAGGTTTTTTTATTTGCACCAATTTGAGAATTTTTCCTATTTTTATAATATGTATTGGATGTTGACTTTTTCCTTGATGACATTAGTGTTTGTATGACTTTGTCTGATAGACCAGCTTCTTTCATGGGATGGACTTCAAGTACCATGCCATTAAACTCAGCACGTCTCAAGTTGGGGTGAATCAATTCCCCTTGACTGATCAAGTCGGGGGTTGTTGTCATTTTGACTGTTGGGGTTACTGCTAGCCTCTGAACCCAAGGGAACCGGGGTCTCCTCCGCCAAAAAGGAAGGATTATTATTACCTGAGCCCCGTCTTCCTCTCTTTTTCTGAGCACTCTGTGGATCAGAGATATCGGTGGAAATATATATACATGAGTTAGGGGCTCCATTTGATGGTGAATGTGTTTGTCGCTATTACCCGATTGTCCTGTTACAGAGAGCAAAAGTTGCTCAGTTAGGCGTTGTATCTGGTTGCCATCAAGTCTATTATTGGGATACCCCATTTGTCAGTCAGTCAAAATTTTTGCTTGCCGCCAGAGACTTTTGCTTCTGGTCCCACCTTGTTTGTTCAAGTAGTAAACTACTGATATGTTGTCTGACTGTATTTGGACTGGCAGGTTTTGTACTAGAAATGAGAGGGGTTTCAACCCCAGGAATACTACATGTAGTTCCCTGAGGTTCTGGTTCTGTTGTTTCCAGTTATTGTTCCATTTCCCTTGAACTTGGTGACTGTTGCACCATGCTCCCCAGCCTGAAGGACTCGTGTCGACAGTAAGTGTGATCCATGAGTGATATAAATTTGGACCGGTTTGAATTTCTGGGTCTTTGTCCACCACTGCATCTTCTGTCTTACCGCTGAGGGGAGGAGGATTAATTGGCTTGATGGTAAATGAATGTTACATTGGTTTAATATATTCAATTGTAGAGGTCTGAGGTGGAGCATTGCCCACTGAACCACTTCTGTTGTGGATACCAATTTCCCTAGGATTCTTTGGCATATCTCCACTGTTGAGTAAGGCAGGCTGACTAATTTCTTCACTTCCTTGACTATCTCTGTCTGTCTTTCCACTGGTAACTGAAGCTGTAGTTTGTTGGTCTCTATTATTATGCCTAAAAACTGTATTTCCTGAGTTGGAATCAGCTGTGAATTTTCTATATTTATCATCCATCCATGGCTGGTGAGGTATTTTTGTACATAAACTGAGTTCTCCAGAAGTTGTTCTCTTTGCTGGGCTTTTATTAGTATGTAGTCCAAATATGCATAGATCTCTATCTTTTTAGTTTCGCTTTGTAAAGGTACGAGGCTAAGAGGAAATGGCAGACATTTGTACTGGTAATGCTGTCCTAACACATGAAACCGTAGGTATTTGCAATGTTTTTGATGAACTGGAATATGATGATAGGCGTTCTGAAGGTCGACTTTCACCATCCAGTCTCCCCTCTGTACCTGGTTTGATATTGTTCTTAGCATTTCTATATTGAACTTGGTTTGTTTTACAAACTGGTTGACAAACCGAAGATCCAAAATGGCTCTGAATTTTCCGCACTTCTTCCGTTTGAGGAAGAGTGGAGAATATATAGCTTGGTTCTGATAGTGTTTTGGGACCTTCTCTATGATGGCTAAATCTAATAGTTCCTGTAGGATTTTATTAGCTCTTCTATTGCATGTTCTTGTCATAGTATAGTATAGTATTTGATTTTGAATAAAGACATACGTCCATCCAGTCCAACCCATCTAGCAATATCCTCATTTCCTGCCTAACTGTTGATCCAGAGGAAGGCAAAAAAAACCCCACCAAATTTATGAAGGGGGAAAAAATTCCTTCCTATGAACGTCTTGACGTTGTCGAGCTTAGAAACCTTAGAAAAGCTGTCGAGCTTAGAAAACCTGAACGTCTTGACGTTGTCGAGCTTAGAAACCTCCTTTTCAGTGGTTTTTGAACAAATTCTATTAGATAGCCATGGGATATAATTTGTAGAACCCAAGTGTCTGCATTCAATCCCCCTAGCTTGTGACTCTGATAGTCATAAGGGTTTCTTTCCCTTACCTCTGGAACCTTTTGAGTCCCGAAAGGACTGGTCTTGCCTCCATGTCTGTTTCTGGAAAAATGGATGTCCTGGGTGGTATTGGCTTGCCTGATGAAGATTTTGTTCTGCTGTAGAGGTAGAAGGAACCTCTTTTCTAAATCTTTTAAAAGTTGGCAGGGATTTTTTAATGAAATTTTTCTCAATAACTTTGTCTAAGGCCCAAATAGTAAGTTCTGTTTTAAATGAGGTTGGAGCACACCATCTAAAGTCCCCCAATTTAGAATGGGATTGCCCTGAATTCCAACAACCTTCTTAAAATGTGGTGCTTAGGATAAAACTTAAAATATACAAAAAACTGGCAAGGCTGCCTAGTATACCATATAGCACACGTGGTTATTCAACAATACACATAACCTCCACTGTATATGCAGGGGTGTAAATAAACATATATAGTTTTAGCCGCATCGGTTAGTGCCAAGTTTATTATAATTATAAAATGTCACAATAGTATACCCATACCACCAATATCCATATTCTCACAATGAAGAAGTTATAGCTGCCACCACGGAGAAAAAAACATCATCTATAGTTGCGGCAGTCAGTGCACAGGAACGGGGCAGCCAACCTCCAACCCAGCAGAACCACCACTGGTCTACTAAGGCTTATGTAGCTTGTAAAGGACACTGGTATCTCAGAACTCTAAACTTGTCCAACGTACCTTTCATCCCTTTGAGTGAAGTGGGCGGGGCTTCTTCAGGAACTCATTTATAAGTCTCCTTGCATTTATATCCCTATTTCCACCTGTTCGCATTTTTTAACCCTTGAATATCTACAGGTATACATGCATTGTTAAAGGGATGTCGTTTGCCACTTGGAAGGACAGAATGGGCTCAGAATGTACACATACATAACTAAAATATAGGTATATCGCAGCACATATTGTCTTAGAGCTGCTGGTCATAGAATGAAATTTTAATTACTTTGCAAAAAGCTTTTTTAGTTTATTAAGCTACACCATTAATGGCCTATATTAAATCCTGCGTGGCAACATCCAATCATGAACGGTACATTATAACTTGTTCAATAAAGCTTTATAATTTGTCATACACCTTATTTACATTTTAGTGGGCCACAAGTTACCTCTGCAGAGCCAGAAAAGGAAATACTGATTGTTATATCTTATTGATACAAATAGATACTACATTGTCATATCAGATCTCTCTAAGCTTACAATTTCACACAAAACAAGCAAATGAATACTCTTCATTTAATCCCTCTGGGACTCTTGTGTCTAAGTGTACCATCCAGAACATTTCTCTTTTTAACAATTTATTATCCAGGTTACCTTCCCGAATTCCTAATTTAACATGTTCCAAATCACTCACTGTCATATTGAGTATAGTAAGTAAGTTCATGGTAAGTTCCCCTTGAATGGAATGTTTGTTAATCCCTGTTTCGATTGACTGTTGACTTTCCACTGTCGCAGCCACAGCACTCGCCTGGCAACTGTGGATGGGGCCACGGTTTTTGCCGATAGTTTAAGGGAATCCATGGATGCTTCCGCTATAAAGTTATTTGCTAGCTTCATATCTTGTAAAAGTTTCAGGAGCTCTGATCTTGGTACCCAGTCTGAGATGGCATCTTCCAGATCTCCATACTCCATTCGCTCTAGATATGCTTGTAACTCCTATAGAGGGGCTAATAGCTGCTACATACATTCTTTTAAGTGCAGCTGCTTCTTTTCGTTCCATGGGGTCCTTTAAGGACACCCAGTCATCTGTAGCAAGAGCTATCTTCTTAGCCATCTTCGCTACCAGTCTATCTATTTTAGGGGGCTCATCCCAAGTTCTTGAGTCCTCTTTTTGAAACTGATAATTTCTCAACATATACTGGGATATAGTAAATCTTCTATCCCGGGTTTTTTTTTGAGGTCTTCTGACATCTTTTCGTGAAGAAGAAAGAACGCGTTTGAAGTATTATTTGAAAACATTAAATCCCCTTTTCCTTTTGTTGAAGGGTCTGAAATTTGGAAAGTTGCTCTCATTTTTGTAATAAGAAATTCCAGTGCTGAGGGAGAAACCATATCATTATCTGGTTCGTGTCCTTCGTCAGGATATACTTCCCCTTCTAATACCACTGATGGAGCGGGATTCGGCTGTATTGGTTGTCTGATTATGCCTTGTTCTTTTAGCATCTCAGAGACTTTGTCCATTGTGGCTGATGTAGTCCTGGCTACAAGTGTGTCCATGGATGACTGGAACACCGTTGTCATGGTTTGTTATATATGTTCCGGAGAAAGGGACACAGATGGATTTGTGCAGGCTTCACACATCTTGCTCCCTTGAAGGGCTGTGTTGCTGCATAATGCGCATTCTATAACTTTGTGTGTCTGTTCTCCAGGATCCAGAGAGCTGTAATCAAAGAAAAGAATAACATTAATATAATATCTGATGAACAGATTGTAGTAAATGTAGACCTCTCTGAAGTTGTTTGCTCACACTCTTGATCCACACCTATGCCTTTTGCCAGGACTCATGGAAGCACTGCAAGACCCAGACAAACTTAGCATAATGCTTGCCTTTAATTGCAAGGATGTTGCCAGTAGTAAAAAGTTCATGCTTACTTACAGCATACAGGCAGCTTTAAAGGTCTGTGACAGCGGAAAAAGTGAGTTGATACTGCTGGGCAGATGACCAGCACTGTTGAGATCAGGAGGCAACACCAGAAGTGTCCGAAAACTGAGCTCTCCACGCGAGGGGGATCCCGGCTCTTTTTTTGAATTTTCACGCCATGATGACATCATCGCGTATGCTTCAGTTTATTTCCGGGCTGCGGGAAACAGACTTTACACACAACTCTGGAGGGGGTCCGTAGCCTCTGGAGGAGCATAGGTAAAAAAAAAAAAAAAAAAAAAGCTGCAGCTTCCAAATGAACATAACTTGATTTTACAGTGCACTTATCCTTTAATAATGGCTGAAATGCATTGATTGTGGTTCATGCTTGTATTAGGAGTCTCAAAAAGTCCCATGAGTGCCCTGTTTTGGAGTAATGTTATATATATTTTTTTCAGAAGCTATTTTAAGACCATTGCAGCAGTATAATGCAATTGGGCACGCTCATGCCTAAGGCATGGGGAACAGAGCAATAGTGCTGGTGATGTCATGGCTCTCAGTGCTAGCTGGAAACAGCACCCTCTATACTGCTATAAGTTTGCATAGATTACAGCTAGAAGCATGATCCTGGAGTCTCTTTAAAGGTAGAAATGTGCTCTTTTTAATGAAGGGCACTTGTATGGAGACCACATTTCCCCTTTAAAATTACTCTAAGTCATAAGGAGATAGCGACAAGTGATTACATATAATTTAGAACATATGATGGTCAGTATTACGCTGGATATTGTAGCTCGTAAGTTAAAATGTAAGAACATTCTACTATGATTTTAGTAAGTTTAGTGTCCCTTTTAATGGCAAATTTTTTGCCACATTTCAATGATATTTTTTTTAATGTCAGTATCATAACTGTAGGGCCTGGGCCCCACTGCAAGTTTTTTCAAGTGTTTCCCCCTCACCCTTCTACACCTTGAAAGTACAACATTTCATCTGTTGAAATGTAAAAAATATAAATAAAACCATCGACTGTCGAAATTAGTTTTCGATGTTTGGAATTCATATGTATTTTTATGATCAGGCCCCACCTAAATGCATGGAAAGCGCTGCTGTGTCTGTACGCAGTTAAATAATTAATGCCAGGGCAGTAGTCTGTAGTTTTTAGATCCTTGCACAGTTGTGGTGTAGATAACACTTTTCAGAAAATATGAAGCAGCTGTCTGAACTTTTTTCGGATGCTATGGCTCTTCCAAGGGCTTTTTCAGCAGTCCGTAATTACTGTGAACCCCTTGCCTAATACTGGCTATACTCTTCTTAATATTTAGTGTATTTGATGATTAATCGATTTAATACCAGACTGTATCAATGAATTGACTTATCTTTCAAAGTTCCCCCACCTGAACCAATCATTTTGTGATTGAATCGTGCTCAGTTGTTGACAGATAAGTCAAATAGTGTATGATGGGCAGAAAATTTTAACTTTTGGAGAAAATAAGGCAGAAACTAAGGAGAACTATAGTCACCCCCACCCCTCTTCTGCATGCTACGTATAGTACCTACGGTGAGGACCTAAATTGATCCTCGCCCCTGGGTGATTCTTAGAACTGCAGATGTATATACCTAAAAATTTTCTTTGCTGCTCTGGTCTCTCTTCTGCCTACACATTATGGAAAATAATTTTTCTTCCAATTCGACAGATCGTTGGGGACTGCTACCTGCATGGTCATAGATCCCCCTGTGGTCGCACCAGTGAACAGGAACTGGTAGCATCACTTTTTGTTCTTTGTTAGGGAAGAACAACCAGTTAAAGGGAACTTTTCTGTCTTGAAGGCTAAAAACATTGCACTCAACATATGACATCACCTATCCCCGTATCGGTTGTTTTTTAGTGACAACATATCCAGCTGATGTTAAAGTTATACAGTTAAGCAACACCATTTTACAGCTATAGCAATGTTTGGAAACTTTGCTTTTCCCATGGTACTTAGTTCCTTAGGGGCTGTGAAAAATATTAATTCCTTTAGTCAAATTTGTAAATCACATTTACAAATATTTTAGTTTTATTGGAATATGGGAAGCAACGTTCTTAAATTAAACTAGCAAGAGACAGGAGCAAACATGAGTGATATTTTAGAGTGAAGATACCCTTTAAAATTCACATTTCTACTGCATACTGCAAACTCCACTGGTTTTAGTGCATGTTTTTAGCTTAAATTTATTTAAATTCATCTGAATCCTTCACTCAATATTTTCAAGCATATCATAAGTCTGGGTCACCACATAATGTCCACATCAACTTGCAATATCAACATGACATAATATTTCTGCAACTGTAGCCTAGAGAAGTCTTAACAAATTGAATCAGAACTATCCCTTGAGGAGGTAGGTGAGGCTCTGACTGCTTTGTCCTCTAGAAAAGCTGCAGGCATGAGGGCCTCCCAATTGAATTAAATAAAGAATACAGAACTCTACTCACTCCAAAAAAGCTCCCCCATACAATATCTCAAGCAATGATATGATCTGCATACAGAAACCCCAAGAAAATCCACAGGAACATGGAGCATCTTTCTTTAAAACACTGGCCACCAGACTGCAGAAAGTCATAACCTCAATTATACATCTCAACCAAGCAGAATTTTTGCTCCGTAAAAGTACCTTTATCAACATAATCCAGACCCAGATTTGAACCCAAATAGCTTATGATACTCTTGGTGATAGAGCACTGCTTTCGCTAAATGCACGCAAACCTTTTGACTCCATAGACTAAAATTTAAATTTCCAAAATGATTCACTAAATGGATACAACTGCAATACTCAAGTCTAAACCATTGGCGGAGGTAATGGTCAATGACCAAAAATCTTTGCTGTTGCAAAAGGCAGGGATGTCTGCTTTCTCCGTACCTGTTCTGACTAGCCATTAAAGCACTGGCAATTTAGACCTTAATCACATTAATCAATTGAAAGGTCTCTCCCATGACCCCTACATGGACCTAATTGGACTATATGCTGATGTAATTATATACCTGTCAGACACTGGAGAATCCTTTGAGCAAACACCAAGGGTTATTAGAAACTTTGGCCCATACTCTGGACTATACATAAATTGGCAAAAATCTGTACTATGGCCACTAGATACAAAACATATCACTTCAAGCAGGCTACCATGACAAATTCCTGTCGTAATCCCCTTCCAGTATTAGGGCATATGGATCTCCCGATCCCCACCAACTTTTATAGATTTGAATATCCAACCAATACTAACAACCATTCAGAGCAAGGTTCGAGCCTGGTAAAATCTACCCATAAATCTAATGGGTAGAATTAACCTCCATAAAAATTATTCTTCTATCTGAAATACTGTAGATTGTATAGTATTCACCAATATATTCGCCAAGGAAAATATTCTCTGAGTTAAACGGCACGTTCATCTCCTCTATATGGGCCAACAAGGGAGCTTGGCTTAAACTCATCAAATTGCAAAGGTGAAGCAGGGTTGGTTCTCCCAAACCTTCAAATGTACCTTGTGGGACAACTTAGATATATGGCCCCATGGCTAGCAGCAAATGCTGAACCTTTAATAATGAACAAATGCTAGCAAGATATGGCACTGGATTCTTTTTTTCCACGATAGAGGCACTCCTCTCCACACCCAGGCCCACAAGATCTAGAAAGAAAGAAACTCTCTGCTCAACTACAATGGCATATGTCCTTAAATGGCATTATGGCACAACCAGATATTCCCAGAATAGGCAGGCTTTGTGGGCAGTGCGGATTAGGGTAATAAATAAATTTGAACAATTAATTACTGCAAACACTCTAAAAACATCCAGCAATTGGAATCCTGAAAAGTTCAAGGTCGTATCTCCAGGCTATACACATGCCTAATTAAAGGAATAGTTCACTCCCAATGTATTGATTGAAGCCCGGAGGTTAACGAGCTATGCCTTACCTTCCATTCATTAATCAATAGCTCAGGATCTGGGAATAAAGATTCAAGAAACATACCTTTGCACGATCCACCACGGCCACACTGAAATCCCTGACCGCTTCCTTGTTCTGTCTAACTATAGTGCGCATTATCACGCATGAACGCTATAGCTGTACAGAACCAGGAAGCAGTTGGGACCTGTCACTGTGGCTGTGGTGGATCGCGCAAAAGGTGCGTTTTTTGAATCTTCATTCCTGGATCCTGAGCTATTGATTAAAGAACGGGAGGTAAGGCATAACCTCCCAGGCTTCAATCAATACATAAAGGGAATAGTTCATTTTGACACAATGAAAAGAGAGTAAAGGTATGCAGCTTTCCCCATATATTTTTTCCCTGATTTCAAATAGCCATGCTGTGAAGGGAGCGTAACAATTCTGTCTACCTCTAATTGTCATTCAAAGCTAGCATGCAAGAAAACACTCCTCAACTCATCCTTGATCAGCTTAATTATGTAGGCTGTATCCTAGCAACAGGACATTTCAAGTTTGTTTAACTGGTGGAGGAGGAGAGAGAGGTTGTAAAAGAATACCCACCAGCCAATGACAAGTGTTATGTTAATCATGGCCCTGGGCCATCTAGGAGTCGGGCTTTTAGCACTCATGTTTGCTGTGTGATATCTTAAGAGAGGGCAGCACGGGTGTAAATGTGAGTAAGTGATTTTAGCTGCTGGAAATGTGGACATGTAATGGGGGTGATGTTTTTTTTTTTTTTATATTGTTGTCCTTTAAGATTGGTATGATGTAGATTCAGCTCATGTTAAGTCATCACCCACAGCAAATAATCAGTTGCCCAAAGTGAAAATATGAATCCGCATATTTCTGGCACCTAATCTGGGACGACCTCAGAATACAATAATTCTGGTCCAGATTAACCAAATGCCTCACAAACTAACTCTCATGTCCAATCCCAATGAACCCTAAGCTGTATGTTCTTGGCATCAACACCTTGGAACCAGGAAAGAAATATATGCTTCTGTTTCTAATGGTAACCCTTTTCATAGCCAAAAAAGACGGCGTTCTACAATGAATGGCACCTGACTCCCAATTTAAAGGGCAAGTCCACCCCAAAAACTATAATTTGATATGTCATTGGCCATAACTGTAGCTTTAAAATAAGCCACCCCCATTAAAATCTGTTCAGCCAAACTTAAGATACATACGTTTTTGTAGCTTGCTTTTTGCAGACCAGGAACATCTTCAGCTGTAATCCAAGCTGGCTGATGTCACCACGACCCGTGCCTTTTCCGTGCCTGCAGCCTCTCATGGCGCCCCCCACACACACACCATCCGGATCCATCCTCTGTTCCCCTTCGTTCCCGCGGAGCTTTCCGTGACGCCAGCCGCGTCTGTGATTGGCACGTTTTTTAAAAAAATAACAATGCACTCTAGTCTGGGCAGGGGGCATCTACCATCCCCTGAAAGGATTTCACTCTACGATGCAGGGGAACAGAGTATGGAATCAGATGGCGGGAGGGGTGGGAGGCGCCATGAGAGGCTGCAGGCACGGAAAAGGCACAGGTCGTGGTGACGTTGGCCAGCTTGGATTATAGCTGAAGATGTTCCTGGTCTGCAAAAAGCAAGCTACAAAAACGTATGTATCTTAAGTTTGGCTGAACGGATTTTAATGGGGTATAGCTTATTTTAAAGCTACAGTTATGGCCAATGAAATATCAAATTATAGTTTTTGGGGTGGACTTGCCCTTTAAATTGGGAGTCAGGCGCCATCCATTGTAGAACGCTGTCTTTTTTTTGGCTATTTTTTGAGGCATTTGCCCTTTAACAACTTAAATTCATAATGTCATATATAAACACAGGAATTGCCCCAGCATGGGACTAAGTACGGAGGTGCAGGCTAGGCATAGAACCATCCCCCCTTTAATTTATTTATATACATTTCGCTGACAAATGCTCCTTATGATATGTATGTGAAACAATGTAAAAACCACTGAATATTGGTAGTGATGTAAATAGTTTATTAATTATCTGCAGCTTAATTTAACACATAAAAGGAAACTGCTAAGACTGTAGCTTCATTAGCTACATCAGTGGGTATCTCCACTGATGGAAAAACGTTTTTTTTTCCCCTATATGAAAGTTCACCTTCCCCCAACCCCCCTTCTACCTTTTTTTCCCCAAAATTCAGCTCTGTTTCTTTGCAGCAGCCTCTGCAAGCTGTGTAGCTCCTGGGGGTGTGTCTGCTACTGTGCTGGGCAGGCTGTCAGTCAATGTGCATCATCACATGCATATTGATGATTTCTGCCACACCCACTTGACCCCAGTGATGCCTGATGTAAACAAAGCCTTTCCTTCCTGTCTCTATGATTCACAGTCTCTCTATGATTCCTGTCTCTATTCACAGCTGATAGTGCAGGGAGAGACAGAGGGGGGAAGTTACAAGGTTCAGCCACACAGCTTTATGTAAGGAGACTTTATTTAACAATTGCAAAAGTAATAGAATATAATTGCAAAAGGAATCAAATGGGGGGGGGGAGGTGTGTGTGTTTGTAAGGGAGACAGAAGGTGTATTTCAGAGGGGATGCTGGGAGTGTCACAAGTTGGATTGCAGGGGGGAATCTGGGAGACAGAAGGTTTATTTCAGAGGGAGTGCTGGGAGTGTCACAAGTTGGATTGCAGGGGGGGATCTGGGAGACAGAAGGTGTATTTCAGAGGGGATGCTGGGAGTGTCATAAGTTGGATTGCAGTAGCAGACACACCCACTTGGCTGCAGTAAGAAATCCTTTCCTCCCTGACTCTCTAAGTTCATTTTTCCAGCTGATTATGCAGAGAGAGACAGGGGAGGAAAAGTTAAACCCTCTTCCCACACTACTGTAACAAATACAGGGGAACTTGTGTTGTTTTTAATAAAGATTTGTTTGTGTCTAACTCTAAGATTGATTTCATAGGGGATGCTGGGAATATGAGGCAATCTGGTATGGGAGGGAGTGGGAGAGAGAAAAAGGAAGTACCTGATTACTCCTCCATTAATTAGTGAGGTCAGCAAGCAAGCTGCTGTGATGGTCATGTGATTATTCCTCCATTTAGCAGTGAACTCAGTAGCGTGTGTGTGTGTGTGTGTGTGTGTGTGTGTGTGTGTGTAGAATCGACCAGACAGCAGTCCCGACGGATCCTCTCACATTCTGCGCATGCACTAAAGGAAACCGCGCGTCGGACATTTTACATGCAGGCAGTCAATGAAAGTGGGCGGACCTGCACCATCCACAGCGTTCTGGGACAAACTCAGTGGATTTCTTCTAAACTACTGCTCACAGACACAGGATACTGCAGGTACATTTCCACCTTACACATATCTATCCTTACAACCCAGGTGACTTTTAGCAGTGGAGATACCCTTTAAACACTTTTAAAGGGATATTTATGTTTTAGGTCATCTGCTCATTTTCAAAATGTCAAGTTTTGAATGTACTATCGATCAACTTAATATTTATTAAGGGCAAATTGTACATGAGTTAATCAGCCACCAAAGTGCTACAGTTGGAAAGATATGACTAACCTGAAATGCTGCACAATGTCATGTTACCCTCTGCTCTCTACTTCCTAGTAGCAACAAACTGACTTTGATATTACAGTTGATATCACAGATTCCTCTAGCTGCCTCCTCTGAGCATGTGTAAGCCCATGATGTGCTCATAAGGCTTGGAGAGTAGGTGGAAACCTTTTTCATGCCACCTGCCTGGGAAAAAATTCTGAAGAGATCACTGTTGTTATTTACTAAAGAATTTAGATGTAAATTTAATAGGTGTGTGTGCCTATGATAAAGGTCAGGCAAAATTCCCAGCAAAACTGTGCAGTCAAGCCCTCTTGTGAGATAATATAAGCTTGCTTAAGCCACAAAGGGTTGCATGGCAAACCTGCCACATGCTCTGTATGTGGGTCACTTCCTTGCACTGCTACATTGTGTTATTGGGTGCACGGACGGATCTAAGTGTGAGTGAGTGACTCGGTTGTTCCAGTGTGTGGCTCACTTGGTTGTTCCAGGCTCGCTCTGCCAACCCCAACCCTGCTGTTACACACTCTGTATGTGGGTCACTTCCTTGCACTGCTACATTGTGTTATTGGGTGCACGGACGGATCGAAGTTTGAGTGAGTGACTCGGTTGTTCCAGTGTGTGGCTCACTTGGTTGTTTCAGTCTCACTCTGCCAACCCCAACCTTGCTTTTAATGTAACTGTTCTAGTTGTGGGAAGGGGTTAATTATTAATTTATAATCCACCCCTTATTGGACGGCTATGGGGCTTAACTGTAAAGTAATTTTGTGCTGATAATGAACCTTCCTTTGGTCTCCTCCATACCAGTGAGGGTATGGATACTATGCTGGGGGGTGGCATTGGGATTTGATGGCAGGAGTGGCATTAAGGGTATGGAGATTGTACTTGAGGGGGGGGTAGTGATTTGGTTCTTTGGGGGGGGGGGGGATGGCAGAGGGGGGCAGTGGAGGTATAGGGTCTGTGGTTGTTTTGTCTGGGGGACCAGGAGGGGGCATATTGGAGAGATGGTGTTTTCAATGACTAATCAACACCAAGCTAAATCCAAAAGGGTGCTTTACTGGGGTGAATTATAATGAATACACCTCTTACTAAAACTTATAGGAATATGGTACAGACGGTGCCATGGAGTTTTGTGCCCTCTATAAAAGAACAGCCTTGCTTTTATATGGTCACGGAACTCCTCAGTGACTTCTGATCTAATAATTTATAGCAAGAGGTGCATTATTCACTATATTAAATGAAAGTCAGACCAATACTTACCCTTCAATTTTTTAGACTGTGATGGTCTTTGGAGGCTCCATATGAGGCATTCCATTATAGGGGAAGTTCAGTGCAAATAAATATGCTTTTAAGAATAAATAGCAGTGTTTTTCTACCACAATGACCTTACCCTGCCCATTCAGCATTGTCTGAAATACTGACTTCCTGTTTGCAGCACACCAAATAAAGACCGTTATGGTCTTGCCCTTGACCCAGTTGCCCTTGATTCAATGTCCACAGCAGGTAATAGCAAGGGGAATAAATTCAACTGATTTTTCAAAAAATCCTTTGCTGTGGATGCTGGGTGGGAACACCCAGCTAAGTGTACGCAGTACAATTCACAGAAAGCTGCAGCCTTGCTTCCTGAAAGCTGACAGCCAATGAGCTGTGTATAAAGCCCCACCACCAAAAAATGTATCTGAAGCAAATTACAGACCTGCATTCATTCCATGTAATTTCCTCTACCTTTATTATTTATAATTAAAATATTAAAAGGTGGGGCTTATAATGCAGCTGGTTATGCTCTATCCCAGCAGTGGGATTGCTCCATACTGTGACTTTGGGGCAGACCAGTGTTATATCACTGCTCACAGTCCTAGCAGAAAAACACCCTTTATACCAGTATTTCTTTTTATCTGTGTGGGACAATTTTCGTGTCTTTGGGAACCCCTACATAAAAAATGATGATTATTTTGTCTTTTCTTTCTTGGCAAATCATCAAAATACATAATTTATACAAATATAAATGATAGATCTATAAATATATTTTAAAAATTCACTTATTCCCCGCATGGGATGGGTCTATTATTCCTTATGGAACCCTTGAACAAAATGTAAATATCTCAGGGAACCCTTACATAAAAACATTACTTATTTTAAATAGTTACCTATTAGACATCAATACACCAAACACATAATTCATAGAACTATAGAACATGGAAAAATATATCTGCATTCATCACAATGACGGATCCATGCAGTCTCTCGGGGACCCCTGGTTGAGAAACACTGCTTTATACGGCTGTAACTTTGGATAAACTGCAGCTAGAAGAATAAAAAAAAAATAGAATTAAAGAATAGAATTTAAAAAAGTAGACAGCCTCTCATGGAGTCCTCAAACAACTTCACATTCTTAGAAATTAAAGGGTAATTATTGGTCTGACTGCTGCTAAGCAGGTTTGCTGTGCTGCCCATTTGTGGCCTCGGTGATCTTGCGAGAGTTAGTATGCTTGCGCATGCTTACATAATCTCACAGGTGTTAGAAATGGGTCTTGATGGTGCAGTTTTGGTGGGAGTTTTGTCTAACCTTAGTGTAAATATATATCAAAAATTTTTTGTAAATAAGTGTTCTCTTCAGACATTTTTTTTCAGCCAGGTGGCATGAAAATGTACCCGGGTGTGTGGTCCCACTAAAAGATTTATAAACTGCATAGTGTAGAGCCAAAATGAATGCCACAACAAGCATGGTTAAAGGATAAGTATGCTGTAAAATAAAGTTTAGTTTAGTTGGAAGCTGCAGCTTTAAAAAAATGTTGCCATTTTTCCCCCCCTATGTCCCTCCACAGCCTACCTTTCCAGCTTCAAAGTTGCTGACATCTTGATTTTGCATAGTTGAATGTTTAGCTCTGCCCCTCCAAGATTTGCTGCTTCCTCCTGCTTCTTTAGTCTCAAAAGGTAAGGTCTGTTGGTTCCAAGCGTGTACGCAACATGACTTCCGTACGTGCACGGACGTGTGCGTGTGACTTCGTCTCACCGCACTGTGTGTGTTGATGTCAAGTGCGCGGGCGTGCGTGCTTGGAACCTTTACCTTACCTTTTGAGACTAAAGAAGCAGGAGGAAGCAGCAAATATTGATACATTTATTAAAAATTATTTGTATTAATACATATAGCTGATCCAGGGATTTTTTCCAATTGCCTTTTGAAGTCTGGAAAGAATCCTTGATTAGAAAGGTGGCAACCCTACTACAGTTGTAATTGTGAACACTTTTGAAGGACATTCCCAGCCATAAAATAAAGTTTTATATTTAGGTTCAGCATCTAACCCCCCCCCCCCCCCCCCCCCCCATTTTCGCATTACTTAAATTCTCCAAAGATTCACCTGACCTGGTCCCTCACCTTTGGGTGCCTTCTGCAAGCTTGTGTCGAGCACATACAGTAGCTGTGAGACAATCCCTGGTTGCGGCTTTCTGGTAATTGACCATGGCGTCACCGTTGTCTTTGACAGCTACTACCGGGAAACCGCAGAGTAGTGTGGCAAAGCGGCGAGGGACTGGGTCTGGTAAGACTCTCCAGGGGCATCTTTAGAGAATTTAAGTTGTACAAAAATGGGGTTTGGGGGGTACCTAATCCTAAATATAAACTTTTATTTTATGGCTGGACATTCCCTTGAAAAGATCATAGTGCACAGCTGTAGGTGCCTTTGAAATAGGTCTAGTAAGGACACACTTAGCAATAAAAACTCTTAAAACCAAAAAACTGGTAATTTGTCATTTATCTGCCCCTAACCAATATATTTTGCACTTGATTTTACTGCTTTACTAACCAGATATTAGATAACCAGATTATTGTCCCCATTCTGACAATAAGTCAGTGACTGCTGACATCACAGCCAATGATTAACTGCTTTTTCACCTGCTGCCTCCACTGCACATGCTAAAACAGATACTTTCACCAGAAAGGAATAGAACAACTCATTTAATTTCTGGTTACAAATGCCAGTAATAAACTGGTAAAAATGTCAGTTAGGGGTTCCTTGCAGGTAAATGACAAGGCACCAGTTTTATGATTTAAAGGGCAAGTCCAGTGCTTAAATACATTCATACAGGTAAATCACCCCCCAAACCCTAAACTGTAATAGTTTGAAATCTTAAATATAGTCTTAAATATAAGTCTAACCTGAAATGCTGCACGGTGTCCTGTTTCTGCTTCCTGGTTCTTCCAGTTGTCAAATTCACAACTATCCGTTGTGGATTTGACCGATGACATCACAGCCAATGACCAAGTGCTAATCCTCCTAGCTTCCTCATCTGAGCATGCACAAGCTCAGAACCAGGTAACTAAATTTCTCAATTTCCATAAGGCATCCAAAAGCATAGCAGGCATACAGTAATGATTCCAGTGAACAAAGTAGGATATATCAATATATTTTAAAGAGGCCTTTATTTTAAAGTTGTCCTGGACTTGCCTTTTAATGAATGTCATTAGCAGGGCTGCACTGATTGCATAGTAATTGCAATAAAACAACATTCATTCTAGCTTATTGATTCTAGATGTGGTTTTTATAGTCGACCCTACAGGTTTCACTGACCTGGAAAACCTGCCTCCAACATTTCCCTTAAAATAGGTACACTATTGAAAAAAGCAGGTTCAGATTCACTGCATTATAATTTGTTTGCAGCTCTGAACTATGTTTGCGGTCCCTCGCCATCTATTCCACGCTCCCTGCTCTTGTTTCGAGGTTGTTGCGAGCAAAAACAGGATCAGGGGATTTCTGCACTGACAGACGCTTTACTTCCTGGTTACGTCTGTCAGGCGATTGGGCACAACGTCACGTTGCGCCTTAACTGACAGTCGCAACCAGGAAGTGGAGCGGCTGTTGGCACCAGCTGCAGAGTAAAAGCCGCGAGGGTCTGGCTCAGGTAAGTAAGCTCTGGAGGATCTTTGAACTTTAGGAACCTTGCGAAAGTGAGGTTTTGGGGAGTAATAAGCATTTACTTGTTTTTAGGCTGGACATTCCCATTAAGGTTACGCACAAAAATCCTTACTATTTCTAAAAGCTCTGAAACTCCCGAATAAAACGATACCAGATATATGTAGCTAACCTACTTTTTCTGTACAGCAATTATGGCTGTTAACATAGAATATCTACCAAATTAACTTAAATAGTGAGAGATTTTTAGAAACTACATACCCACAGGATTTTTATGAGTGAGGTAAGTTTTGATCAAAATGCAGATATCTGGACGCAGCTCTTCATCCAATTGTAATATATTTTCTCATATTTAAATTTTTTTCTCAACTGTAATATCGCACACAAAATCTAATGCGAATTTCCGCTAAAAACTGTTGAGGAAAGTTCAAAAGCCTCTCAAATATGAAACCCTAAACCCTCTTGAATATAACTGTATACCATATTGATGGGTGTACTCAGAGACATGGCTACCAACTAACCCAATGGTGGACCAATGTCTTATGTCAGTAACAGCAAAAAAAAAATTAGCCAGCTCTGTATTTGAATAGTCTGCAGTTTTTCCCACAAAACACCCCTCTAACTCAAATACCTCCCACAAACTATATATTCCTGCAATCTACACACCTTCAGCTACGTAACGCTAGTTTATATCTGTTGTATTCAGTTAGATCAACTGGACATAAAGTTTAGTTCTTGAAGACGTTTCCGCAAGTCATCAGACTGGCTTTCTCAATTCAGAATGACTTGTACAACAGATTCTTGTACAAGTTATTCTGAATTGAGAAAGCCAGTCGGATGTCTAGTGAAACGTCTTCAAGAACTAAACTTTATGTCCAGTTGATCTAACTGAATGCAATAGATATACCATGACCTGGATGAATGAGAATCTTCACAAGCATTACGCTGTAGTTCATTTATTCATAACATCAATGATGTGGACGCAGTTCTTCTTAGACGGTCTCACTTTGAAGAAATTTTTTTGAAGAAAAAAATTGTTTAAAGGTAGAAATCATGCCAAGTTACCAAATATCAATCTCCCAAATATCCTGAATCAAACAAAAAAAACTTTCAAAGGTAGAAATCATCCCAAAACCCCATGTAATAATATAAAAAAAAAAGTTACCAAATATCAATCTCCTAAATGTCCTGAATCAAACGGTATGCCATATGCTTGGTTACACACGAGGACATGGAATGGACTAGCCACAAAGTGAGCCAGTGCACTGAGGCCCAATTGTAGCACCTTTTCAGATTTGTCACTCTAAACATCCCTCTATAATAGAAATCCCCCCCCCCCCCCCAAAAGTATATATTCTTGGTATCTACACACCTTCAGCTACACAATGGTGCCTTGCTTTTATGCCTACCACCAATTGTGTGGGCGCAGTTCTTTGTAGAAATTTGCACTTTTTCCCATGTAATGTAAAAAAATATTACCAAATATCCAGTGTCATAGCTACAGACCTAAGGGCGCTAGTTCAGAATTTGGTGATGGGGGGCCCTCCTAAACACAAACACAAATCCACACTGCATCTACTCGTGGCACAGCTCTTCCGCTCTACAATCACCTAGAATCCTAAAACAATAGAGTGCTAAGTTGGCATACAGACATTGATAAAATATTTGGCATATTGGTAGTGGTAAACTGGCACTTGGTACACAGACTATGCCAACCATTTACAGCTGCCAATTTGCCAACCATTTTTATGGTGGCAAATTGGCAGTGATAAATGGTTGGCATTGTCTGTGCATCAAGACTTGACAGTCATTGGTAAATATTTGACGCAGTGGTAAATGATAACAAGGGCTGGCTGGCACAGTAGTGCGTGGGTAAAAAAAAGCACAGGCAGCAGCAGGTACTTACCACTGTCCTCACACAGACACAGAACTGTTTTGTAGCAAGCAGGGAGTCAGTCTTCTCCACCAGTCTAGCCAAATTTCTATAGAAAAGGATCCCTGGATCAACCAGAACAATCTGTATTGATATCCGTAATTTTCGGGGGTTTTTTTGTTTTTTTTTTTTAGTTTTAGAAACCTTCCATGGACCCTCAAACCAACGCATGTTTCGTTTGCATGGGACCCCTGTAGACTTTTTAATTATTCTTTTAGATAGGATATTGGGGATGCCCAACTTATTCCACTATAGCACTTTATATTTTGAGGGTGTGGGGTTATTGTACTGTATGTCTGTTGTATGTAAAGGTTATATTTAATCGGGGTCAATAAATTATTTGCATTGTGGATGACAAGTGTGAAAGTGTTATTAATGGATACTAGGGGAGGTCTTTTCCCCTTCCAGTAAGTGTTTTTATATTCCTAGCACCACTCTAGTTAGGATAACACACATCCACTGGTATTATTTATCCAACCCACTCTTAAAGGGCATCTTAAATTTTTTTTTTAATTGACTATAAACTATAATTCTACCCAACCACCACTGCAATGTTCTTCCTAGTATCTTTTAGCTGGGTGGCCCACCTGGCTACTTTTACATGCCACCCGGCTGGGAAAGGACTCTGGAGAGAACATTGTTGTGATTTACTAAAGAATGAAGATGTAGGGTTAATAGGTGTGTGTCTAGCACCAAAGCCAGACAAACCTCCATAAAAAACTGCCCTGTCAAGACCCCTTTCTAACATTCGCAAGATAATGTAAGGACGGGTTAAATAACTCTTGCAAGATTGCCAGTCAGCGAAAGGGTGGAGTCGCAAACCTGCATGCTTTGTATGCGGGTCACAAATTGCCATACCTTGCCCCTCCCGGCTACTTTTTCATGTCATCCGTCTGGAAAAAAATTCTGGGGAGAACGCTGCACTGTTTTGTTGATCTGCCCCTTATTTATTTAAAACATCTTAAATTTCAGCTGTTAATCAAGTGCCATACTCTAATAAACTATTCTTCTGTGAGCAGTTTTGCTGTAGTTGGAATGGTGACAAATCGACTAGAACCCCCAAATCTTTTTCCACCAGAGATCCACAGAGCTGTTTATGGTGTAGGTTGCACAGGAATAGTTAATCCCCAAATGCATCAAATTACATTTATCATTATTGAATCTCATCTGCCACTCTGATGCCCATTTGATAATCTATCATTTAAAGTTTAAAGTTTCCAAAGCTCTGTATAGTTTTGTCATCAGCAAACCCAGAGATCTTGCTCTTAATGTGGCCCCAGTACAGAACCTGAGGCACTCCACTTAGAACTTTAGCCCACATCTATGTAGCTCCCTTGACCACTACTCTCTCTACGTAATCCATGTACAAATGTGTTTTTTTAGGCCAAGAGACCTCCGTTAATACATAAATCGTCTCTGTGACACAGTTGGATGTATTTTATCAGGTCCTAAGGCTTTTTGATTTAAACTTTGTCTAATTGACCAAAGACCCGAAGGCCTTCTATGACCTAAATCTCCGTCCCCTCCTGCACTAGGTCTAAACATAAACGCAATCCTGGAAACTTGTACTGCTCAATCTGTTAAGAGGAAAATCTTACCTAGTATATGTCCTTTCCCACTCACTCGGCTATGTACCCAATAAGTATTTTCATTCAATTAACAGTTTCCTAATCCACTTTCTATGGGGCAATAAACAACCCCAGGTATGGCTCAAACAACTACCTAGCATTAAAGTGTACCTAGCTTTAAGGTGAAGTGTGTCTAACCATTTGTTTAACCTTTGCTAATTCTTTTATTACCTACTGTGATGATTGAATGTGTTTTTACTGTTTTATTTATGACAGCCATTGGGAGGCATGGGGGCTAAATATAACACCTGTATAATCTCAGAAAGTCTTTGCTTTTTGTATAAAATAATGTGCTTTACAAGATTCAGTATTGTATCATGCCTGGGGAAGAAACTAAAGGTTCGTTCACACACGTGCGATCACTGGTGCCATCCCCCGGCGGACGATGTGTACGAACGGCCATTCCGGCTGATAATCATGCTATATATGGGCACTTTATCGGGCAAAACGGACGCTTGGTCAGGGATCATTGGCCTGGGTGGATCTTCGAACCTGCGCCCGTTTCGACCGATAAAGTGCCCATATGCGGCACGATTATCGCCCGCAACGGCCATTCGTACACATCGTGTGTCTTCTCTTTTAAGAAGGTATGGCTGAAGGTGGAGACCTTCACACTGCTACTACTAGGAATGTGTAAATCAATAAATCTTTGTAAAGGTCTCTGTACTTCACAGTGTATTCTGCGATTTGAATTTTTTTTATTTAACATATTCATACATCACAGGGTTTAAGGGGTGGGGGCTGAGATGACACATGCATAAAATGCAATGAAGTTAAATAATCTACTGGTGGACCAGAAATGGCAGCCTTAGCTTTTGAACAAGCACCTTAAAGGGCATGTCCTCCCCCAAAACTAAAATTTAACCCACTATTGGCCCCACTGTGAAGTGTTTAAAAACCATACATCTCTGCTCCTTATGGTTGTCCTGCAGTGTCTGTTCAAAAATTTAGAAAAGTAAAGAGTAGAAGCTGTGTGTCATCCAGTCACTGCCCTTTCCTTGTCCTCTGAGAGGTTTGTGGCATGCGCAGGGTAGCCCTTACCCACCCCTTCTTCCTTCCCTCCTAGTCCCTTATGGCTGCTTCTATCACTACCATTTCTGTGTGTAGCGTGCCCAAGCCCAAGAAAGATACTTATAATCCTTTGTTCCTTCAGCTGTGTGCATAGCCGACAGCCACGTCTGTGATTGGCTTCCGGCTAGCCAATCACAGACGTAGCTGCCGGTCCCGCCCCTCTCTGCTGCTTCCGGCAATAAAGAGGGGCCTTTTTTTACAAAAGTAAATCATACTGTTTAAGTGAGCTCATAGTAGAAAAGGAAGGGCACATGAGTGGATTCTTCCATACTAGGAAGGTTTCTGAGGTAAGTACTTTCTGATTCATTAATTTTGGGTGTTTCATACATGTTTCATATATGCCTAAAGGATTTAAAGACACATATATATATATATATATATATATATATTTAAAACTATGACTATGGGCAAATCTTATTTAAGCCAGCTTTAGTGTTTTTAAAGAAGTGTCCATATATTCCCAATTTTCCCAATATTTTCCTCAAGTTTGACAGCCAGCATCATGCTAGGAGACTGTATTTCATTAGGCACTTAGGGGGAGATTTACCCAGGGTTGCTATCACTCCATGTAAATTTTCCCCCATCCCTACTAATTCAATATGCCCTTTTCCAAACCAATTTGCAATTTGTTACCATGACTATAAAACATTGCAAAGCCTCCCTGTAAATTCAGCCCTTGAAACCATTAATTTCGTTATAAAACTTAAGACTTTCTCCCATAGACAACCCCATAGATAGTTTCACAGACAGTCCTATAAAAAGCATCATACACAGTCCCATACACAGATGTGCCCTGTATACCTTTCTGTGTAGCCTGTTTGTTTAATCCTGTTGCTCCCCCCCCCTCTTTCTCTTGCAGTATGGGATGATCTGAGAGAGCAGGACAATAATTGCTTAACCCACCAAAATCAAGAGGATTCTGTGTGTTAGTGTACAGCTTTTGTTTTCCCAGGGCTATGTAATTTTGTCCATCTGCTCCTTTAAGCTTTCAGATCAGCCCAGACCCGCAGAGGGGAGACTTTCAGGATAATTTTAAAGGTGACATCTTTCGGCATAAATTACACATAAGCGGATTTTGTATAAGGCTTAGGAAGGGGGTGGGGGGTGTGAGCTATGCTTACAGTAGCTCCTCTCTGGTAAGCATAGCTCCCAAACTTACCCGTGACTCGTCGCCCCTCCTAAGCTCCTGGAGGAGAGCAGTGTCAGTGTAAATAAAGTTTTTTCAATAACCGGAGGCTCCTGCCCCAGAGCTTCCCTGGACGTCTGGAGCCTTTTCTCAGCAAGCAGCAATTAGAAAAGTAACTAAATTATGTATACTGTGTATGTGTGCCAAGCATGTTGTTGCCCATTTCTCTGTGCCAAGCTTATTGGGTAGCTCTGGGCATGAAAACTGTTTAAGAACACACAGGGAGAATTAATAAAAGTTCTTATTGTTAAAAATGGTGCTAATTTTGCTCCAACCAATCAGATATTTAATATTTAAAAGCTAACATCTGAATGGTTGTGGCAAAATTAGCACCATTTTTAACGATAAGAAATTTTATTAAATAACCCTGACAGTGTTTTCTGTAATTGTAGTTGGAAGTTATGGTTCTAAACAAGGTGATATTTTTTTATATAATATTTTGATGAATTTAAAGGAATTGCTTTATCTGAAATTAAATTTTAATATTTTTTTATTTTTAAGAATTTTTCACATTCTTTGTTTTAAAGCTCACCTTACTGAATGTTTAAAGTTTTGCAGTTTTTATAGCCTTATGAACTTCTAAATGAAGAATAGTCCCTGTATAAAATGAAATGTGGTTGAAGTGGGTAGGGGAGGGGGCTGTTCAAGCTCATGCAGCAGCATACTTAGCTTTTTATGCAGTCAGGAAGTAAATGGAACCGTGTGTGGGAGTGGAGATCCTGCATTACTTCTCCTCCCTCACATTTCAATGGATTGTTTTATTCTGTTAGAAGCTTCCTCTTGTAGCTTGACAGAAGTGGGGCCATTTAAGGACAAATCTATGTTTATTCTATATAAGGATGGTGTGATCAGTGCGGTCTTTTAAGGACACTACACTATGTCTATATGGAAGGCACAGTATGGTAGTGTTTATTCAACAAAAGCATTTAAGCTTTATAGCATGAATAGCATGTGTAAAATACTAATAATACCAGTTCCCTTTTTTAATTATAACTTGTGTGAACTTGTTTTTTAATGTGTAAAATATAAAAAATGTTTTTTTGGTTTTTTTTAAGGAAATGTTTTAACGGTCATTCTAAACTGCTAGATTTGCCATCTTTGTCCAAACGAGAATTGGGTATTTCCACTCTCTCTAAGAACACAACCAGGAACCCCACCCAAAGCTATTTTTGCAATACTTACCTTTGTTCCTGTTGCTCCTAAAAATAGATATTTGCCCAGAAGTGCACCCCTCCCTTGCAGCGCTGTGGCTGCCTCCTTTGTAGAAGGGACCAGTGAACTAAGAGGTAAATACTTTGTTTCCTGGCCATCCCTAAGCAGCAATAATAGAATGTCTAGCTCCTGCCTCCTCCAATCAGAAGAAACAGATTCCACTGGAAGTTATAAATGGCTCCTCCTCCTCCCCCATTCCGGTGTAGTCTCTGTTAACGTCTCCTCAGGCCGATTTCCTGGCTCGTGTAAACGCTGTGCGAGTTCTTAAGCAGGAATCCCTTTCTCCCTGGCAGCCGCGGCTCCTTCTGCATTCTTTGTGTGTCGTGACGTCATACTAAATATCTGCAGTACAGTTCCATATTGTTTACTTTGTTTTTGTTTTTATTGCTTTACTGCTTATAGTTCAACCTATATGCTAAAACTTGTTTTATATTGCAAACCTAATAGGATTTTCAAAAAAACTGTTTGCAACTGTATAAACTTTAATGATGCGCTGTACCTTGTTATTTAGTACTACTTGACCCAAGGAAGAGAGAAGTATCTCTCGAAAGCTTGTCTGAAAAATTAACTGTTAGTTCATAATAAAAAGGTATCGCCTCATCCTACAGTACTCATCTTTTTAGTATATTTTACTGGACACACATGGCTACAACCATTTTATCTGTAATAAAATCAGCAAGTGCTTCAACAATGTATTAGTTTAGGGGATGTGACACTAATAGAACTAAGATTTGATAGGATTTGATGTTTCTGATTTCTTTTGCACTTCTTGCCTTTGTTTCTTTTATTGTACAAATTCTGCAATTTTATATAGCATATGTATGTTCCAGAAAAACTTAAAATCAGCTGGGATAACTCATAAGACGTACATTTCAGGACCTTGAAAAAAACATGGGCTTCTTTACAACTTTTATAAATCACTCCGTACCCATTTTTTAAACACTTCTTAAGTTAATTAACCTGTGCGCTGATATCTGTTGGGGAACAGAGAGTAATCACCGGAGTTAATTGCATACTTGCCAGATGTCAGATTGTCCGGGACAGTCCCGACTTCTAGCCCCAGTCCCCACATAGCTGTCCCCACACAGCTATTAAGTTTTCTAAATACCTGCAGCTGTCATGCTTTGGTACATTGCTTACTTTTAATTTTGGTCCCGTTGTTACTTTGTCCTATGAATTCATTACTGTATGCCTGCTATGCTTCTCATGGAAACTGAGCAATTTAGTGTCCTAGTATTGAGCCTGAGTATGCTCAGAAGAGGCACCTAGGGTATTGGCATTCAGTCATTGGCTGTGATGTCAACTGTCAAATTCATAACTGACAGCTGCTAACTGGAAGAACCAGAAAGCAGAAACGGGCAACAGGACATTCTGCAGGATTTCAGGTTAGACTTAAATATTTCAGATTTCAAACTATTACAGTTTAGGATTTTTTGGGGGGATGATTTACCTGTAGAAACGTTTTCATTTGTGGGCTGGACTTGCCCTTTCAAGCATTTTTTAGTGGAACATTGAATCCAATATCAAGGATACTGTGACTGATTTAAAAATTTTGTAGGCATGGTAAGGTTTTTCTGCACTTGCACGCTGCCATGCACACCATATCTCCCTATCCTAATCTGTCCCTCTTTTACATTTCTAATGTTGGGTGATGTGCTAATTGGGGAGATCTAGCCTAGAATCCTGTATTGTGTCGGGAACCTCAGGTTTACTTGATTTGCGTCTCAGGTTCGGGTAAACTACAGAGCATTTGATTGGGTGGTGGGTCAGGTTTGGTTAGAAAGCTGCCAGTGTGGGTCAGGACAGGTAGCAGGTTTGTTAAATTTCAGCTGCAGGTGCAGGTTGGATCATTAGGGAAAAAACTGAAAATGCATGGTACACTGTTAGTAAATAACAACATTGACAACTAGCCCTAACTATTTTCTAAATAAGCTATTTTGAACAATTCTGTATTCATGTACAAATTTGTTTTTAGGGCCAACAGATCTTGGTGGTATCAAAAGCTTTAGCAAAAAGAAGCATGCCACATCTACTGCTACATTAAAATGTTTTAAATTTTCAATATTTTTTTTTTAATTAAAAGAAAAAATGTATTTGGCAAGATCTACTTCTAATATGTCTGATGACTGACTGCTATAAATCATATGTTTATTGCCTAAACTACTTGTTAAGGCAAGTTTTGCTATTGTACTCGCCTCAGTTTTGCCACTTTTACATGCTCTTGGATCCTTATACTTAATTTTCTTTAGTTTGATCCACAAAGTTTTGTCCACAACCTGGTTCGTTGGGCATGTGATGTTTCACTGCATACCTCCTACACAAAATTTTTTGTTGTCCTGCTCCATTTCAAGGTTGTCTTAAAGGGCCAGTCCACCTGTAATAGTTAAAACTGGTCACTTGTTTTTTATTTGCCCCTAACCCCAACTGATATTTCTAAGAATTAATTACTTGCATTTCCAACTAAATATTTAATTATAAGTTTTCTCTCCCTTTTTGGCAAAGAATGCTGCCTCCTCCCCCTGCTGAATGAGCTTTTAGAATTTTGAGCATGTTCAGAGGAGGCAACAGAGAATTATTGACAATCATTGGCTGTCACGTCATAAGTCACAGCCTTGATTGACTGCATAGGGGGAAAGGACAGCTTCCTCTGCCAAAATGGATGCAATTATTCTTAAATATTTGGTGAGTAATACATCTCATAATGTGCTTAATATGTTGGTTGAAATTTGGGGTAGGTAACTAACTTGTAACCATTTTTTTTTGTTTTAAGGGTGGACATTCCCTTTTAAAGGAGAACAAAAATGAAAGGATGAGGTCAAGGTATAAGATTTAATTAATTATGTTTCGGCACCACCAGGAAGCTTTTATCAAGTTTGAGGGGATCTTTTATATCTGATTTAAGGTACATTGGCTAGCCATGTATTTTCACTTTGGAAATCATTTTTTGCTAAAACTGTCTTTTTTTTTTTTCTCCTTAGGTACCATAGAAGAAAACTCATGGTTTCAAGATTTGGGGATTTTGCTCCACCCAGTTAATAAATATTGTTTATGCTAAGAAAGTATTTTCTTAGCCATGATATTTCAGCTGTCACTTTAAATTCTCACCAGAAAATTGTGAAAGCCGTACGAAGAAATATTTGAAAGCAGTTGTTTTGGTTTTTTTTGGTAAACCTTTTGCACGACCCACCCTCTTTTTTTTTTTTTTTTTTTTTTTTTTATTATCATTATTATTATCATCATTATTATCATCAGAGGGCACATTAATGGAATGCCATTATGTCTGACCAGGACGAATCCCAGATCAATACGGAATATGCAGTGTCTTTACTGGAGCAATTAAAGCTCTTCTATGAACAACAGCTACTGACAGATATAGTATTAATTGTTGAGGGCACTGAATTTCCATGCCATAAAATGGTTCTTGCAACATGCAGCTCTTATTTCAGGTAGGTTGAAAAATAACAGTTTATTTGAAACTAAAAGAACATTTTAGCTATTTTTAAATGGAAAGGTTATTCTTAATGGTTTTCTTGGATGTTTTAGCTGTAAACTACAAACTAAAAGATAACAAGTAGTGCTAACATAAAATAAAAGTAATGGCCCATAATGAAGTAGTGTGGTCTATAAATAGTACCCACAAAATACAATGCTTATATATTTTTTTATTTTTAGTGATGTTATAATAAAGATTGTATATTTTTGCTATAGAGATGTTTTCCTTATTTACAAGGTTGTTTTGTTTTACTGTGTTGGTAATTTGCCACTTTATATGCTGTGAGTGTGCCTTGGGGGCTCATCCTTGTTTCTTTTTTCCCCTTTATTCCCCTTCGTATTTACATGGGCTATAAATAGCCTGGGTTTCGGGATTTTTTTAATACAGATATTTTTGTGGAGATATAGAAGCACTTTGTATTAGTGTATGGAATTATGTGTATATGCTACTCATTAGGTTTTAAACTGATTTTCGTTATATAAAAAACATTTTTATTCTTAAGAAGTATACCCTTTCTAAGCCCTTTTGTCCTTTTTTTTATTATTGGAAAGATATTCAAATGGTATAAATGTACAAAAAGCTTATTTCAATAAGTCAGGGCTAGGTCACGCTATCGCGTTTTGTGATTGCACATGCAATTTTTTGTTTAAAATGGAAATCACGGGAACACAAATTCCCACAATTTTCGATGCGCATGCAATTGCGCATACGTTTCGGTTTTGGTAACGCATGCGTTCACCATTTTTGGTGCGTTAACACATACGTATCCATAATGGAAAATGGCAAAATCGCATGCGCAAAACGCACAAGAATTGCGCACAAAATCGCATGCGATAACGCTTGCGATTGTGTGTGCGATTTGGTGCGTTGTAGTGTGGCCTTGGCCTCAGAATCTGAGAATATAATACAGAGCTGTCTTTTCATAACTTTTTTTTTTTTTTTTCCAAACATCAAAATATCACTGTGTAAGTTAATATTTAAAGGGCAAGTCCAGCCCCAAAATGAAAACTTACATACAGGTAAATCACCCTCACAACCCTAAACGTTAATAGTTTTTGAAATGTGAAATATATGTCTAACCTAAAATCCTGCACAATATACTGTTTCCCCTGTTTCTGCTTCCTGGTTCTTCCAGTTAGTAACTGTCAGCTATGGATTTGACTGTTGACATCACAGCCAATGATTGAATGTTAATTCCCTGTCTGCCTCTTCTGAGCATGTCAAGGCTCAATACAGGTTTCTAAATTGCTCAGTTTCCATGAGGCATCCAGAAGCATAGCAGGCATACTGTAATGAATTCATAAGACAAACTATGATAAATCAACATATTTTAAAGAGGCCATTCTTTCTAAAAGATGTTCTTATGAGGGTGGAGTTGTCCTTTAAGAACAGTTAAAATGAAGTAATTTAAGAGCAGATAAAGTAAAATGAAATTAAAATAAGAATACTTGTGATGAAAAAATGATCTCTCAAATAGCCTTATCCTTATAAATAATTTCTCATTCTATTCTACCTTTTGCTAGTCGCTCTGACCGTGCCAATCTTATACTCAGGATTCCAAACCATATTGTAATGTTTCAGTGTGCCCCTAGATCTATTCACCCCCAATTCATTCTCACACAGCCACCATATCTTTGTTATAATTTGTTGCCTAGAGGGTGCAAGTTGTTTCCATTTTTCTGCTATGAGGCATCTGGCAACAGCACATATGCCGTGGATTAGTTTGTTTCCCACTGTGGAAAGTTGGGTTGATTTTCTATCAAAAATGTCTGTCCATGGGTCCAATACTACTGAGGTGTAAAGCACCTCCTGGATGATGGATTTGAATACCCTCCAAACTTTTTGTATCTCTGTACAGTCCCACCAGAAGTGCTTGGGTGCTTGAGATTAGCTGGTATACCACATCCTCTATAACATAGAGGAGAGGCTTGTGTGTGTTTTTGATTTGGTGTGGTTTTTTTTTTGGGGGGGGGGCATATACTTGAGTATAAACCGAACCAAGTATAAACCGAGGTACCCAATTTCACCTAAAAAAAAACAAGTGATTGACTCAAGTATAAACCGAGGGTAGAAAATGAGCACTATTGCCCTCTGATTCTGTATTGTTTTGAAGCTTTAGTTGCCCTTAAAATGGACAGCAGAATTCCCATACAGTACTCTCATACCGTAATAGCCAAATCCAGTATGGCCATTACTGAATGGGACTAATGTATGGGAATTTTGCTGTCCATTTAATGGGCAACTAAAGCCTAAAAACAATACAGAATCAGAAGGCAAAATAGATACCATACTCCTTCTGATTATATATATTGTTTTGAGGCTTTAGTTGCCCTTTAAATGGACAACAGATTTCCCATACAGTAATAGCCATACTGTATATGACTATTACTGTATGAGAATTTTGCTGTTCATTACTAAAGCCTTGTCACTCCAGATGTTTTGGAAACTACAACTCCCAGCTACTTTCTCCGGTGTTCATCCATGTGTGACACAGTTCATGGGTCTCGCACTCTCGCCTGTGTCCCGGTGCATCCTATAATACCATATGGGAAGAACGAACGGTGTTTTGGCTGACTGCAGCTGCCGTCCTCAGGATGTGACATCACTACAGGTAAGTGCTATTTAACAGTTCAAACGTACCCAGCCCCACCCCCAGTGACCCCCCCCCCCCTGACAGCATTAACCCTATTCTTGCACTTTATTCTCGGAACAGCAGTGTTAGGGTTAATGCTGTCAGGGGGAGGGTCACTGGGGGTGGGGCTGGGTACGTTTAAACTTTTAAATAAAAGTTTTTAAGTTTGTTAAAGGTCCTAAGAGTGCTCCTCCAGAATTTGAATATCCCTGTCCATTAATCTGCCTCCAGATTAGATCCCATGAGAGTCTCCCATTTTTCAATAAAAGTAATTTTGGGGGAATGGCAAGACTCATTAAATAATGAATATATTTTTGAAATGGTTTTATGGTCTTTGGTAATCGAGCTACAGATCATCACAAATGTAGAATGTTGGGTAGTGTTGGTTCCCTCTAGAAGAGAAGATATATAGTGTGACAGATGCATATAGTGGAACCATTCTTTTGAGGGTAGTTTATATTGGTGTTGTATCTGACTCCATTGATGGATATTTCTAGTAGTTGCCAAGTGCTCTATCCGAAAAATATTGCTTTCCAGCCATGCCCTCCATTCATACTTTTGCTTTCCTGATGGAGAGTCATGATTTTAGATTTGTACCATAGTTCAAGTGTGTGTTTCATGTATGGGGAAGAGATATGATGTAAGATAGTTATTTTATTTGCGGGAAGCCAAAGAGTTTCATTCAAGGTGATTTCCAGTAGGAAATGTTGTTCTAGTTCGAGCCATTTTGGTTGTTCATTTTTGTCTTTGTTACCATTATTTGGGGGCTAATCTAGCTGCCAAAAAATTATAGTGAAGTGATGAGAGGGCTGCTCCTAGTAGTAAATTGGGGCACTGTGATGTTTTTGCACTAATGCGTGGGCATTTTTTTTTCCAAATAAATTTGGTGATATTAGTTTGGAGAAGGTGTAGGTCTTTTGGTTTGAGTGCAAAATTGGAAGGGATCTGAAGTTAGTTATTTGGGTAACATTACCATCTTTATGCTATCGATTTTTCCAAACCGGGAGATTTTGAAATGTCCAAGTGTCCATTTTTAAGCAGTGGGGGATAGGTTTGCTGGATCAGCACATAGCTGTATGCCTAGATATGTGAGGTGTGTTTGGGTGCATTTAAAAGTAAAGTTACATTCTAGCAGTTTCGTAGTAGGTAATGGAATATTACTTGCAGGATAACAGATTTTGAGTAGTTGATTTTTTTTTCAATAATAATTTTTTATTGTTGTTTCACAAGTTAGAAGTAGACATTTAACATTGAACAATAGTTTTGTCTTTTTATAAATTATAATTCTATTGTCATTTGTCTTTACCTTAATGTAAGAAAATAAATAATAAACAATATTTATACCTTGTTATGGTTTCTGTTTTTTTCCCTTTCGTCGGCACTGGGAGGATATTGTAGTAAAGATGTTATTTATAGATGGATTCCTCTTCTCTCTGAGCTACGCCAGCCGCTCCTCGCCATTTTGGTTCTGATTATCCCTTTGGGTCATGGGGGGGTCCATATATAGTAGCCAGGGTTCCCATATGTTCTCGTAATAGGTTAATCTATTGTTCGTTATATAAATTAGTTTCTCGTTAAAGTATATCCACCAAATTTTGTTAATTAGTTGGGTCTTAGAAGGTGCTGGGGATTTCCAGGAGGAGGCTATAAGGGCTCTTGTGCTTGTACATATATAGTGGTACAATTTATTTCCGTGCTTATTTAGGTTTATTGAGTCGTTGTTGAATAGGGCTTCCCATGGGTTGGGGGGTAGTGAAGTTTTGAGGGTCTGGTTTATTAATTCGTAACTGTTGTTCCATATTTTATTGACCTCCGGACATGTCCACCAGCAGTGGTATAAATCTGCTTTCTGCTGACAATGACGGAAACACAAAGGGGACAATTGGGGTGAGATTCTGTTTAGTTTGGTTGGTGTGATGTACCAGTTATGAAGGATTTTATAGCTTTTCTCCTGTAATATGGTATTGTGGGAACATTTTCTTAGGTTAGAGGCTATTTTTTCCCACTCCTCGTCTGATTTTTGTTTTTCCAGCCAGTTCTCCCATTTGCTTTGTGAAGAGAGTCTGCTATAGGGTTTAGCTTGTGTGATTTCTGAGTATAGTTTTGAGATTTTGTTGCGTCCGTTCGGGTTATCGATTGCTATTTTTTCTAGGGGAGAGGGTTGTGGTGAGGAGTGGGAAACCCGTCCCTCTGTTATATAATGTGCCAGTTGGTGATATCTTATCCATTCTTGGTTGTTTATTTTCCATCTTGATTGGATCGCTTCCCAAGACATCAGTTTGCCTTCTATACATAACTGGGGTACCCATTCTATGCCTCTAGCTTGCCATGCTTTCCATTCTGACTTGTTGTTTCCTGGCGGGAACCCCGGGTTGTTGAAAATTGGGAGCATCAGTGAATGTTGTGGTGAGAGGTTGAATTTCTGTTTGGTTTGCCACCATTGTTTTATTGTTGATTGGATGTATGGGTTGGTTATGTCTGGTGGTTTGTGACTGGGTAACCATAGGAGGTTGGGTAGAGGGGTCTGGTTCACTAAGTTTTGTTCAATCTCCACCCACCTGATACTAGGTGGGGGCATGTGCCATTGTAAGGTTTGGGCTAGTCGGGCCGCTAAGTAGTATTTATTAAGGTCTGGTAGGTTTGTTCCTAGTTTGTTAGTTGGTCTCTGAAGTATTGAGAGTTTTATTCTGGGTCTTCGGTGTTGCCATATGAATTTGGTGATCTCTCTTTGACAATTTGCTGTGTCTTTTTGGTGGATTGGTATTGGGAGGGTCCTGAATAGATAAAGTAATTTTGGGAGGATTGTCATTTTGATAGTGTAAATTCGGCCAAAGAGGGAGATTTGGTATGGTTTCCACTTCAGTAATAATTTTTATTTGTTTGAATATGGGTGGGTAGTTTTTTTCGTACAGGGTTTTTGGGTCGTCTGTTATGTTGATTCCTAGGTATTGTATGTGCGATGTGGTCCATTTGAGATCACATTTCTGTTTTAGTAGGATTACCTCCTGGGGGGGGAGGTTCAGTGGTAGTATCAGTGATTTGGAGTGGTTTATCTTGAAGCCTGATATCTGGCCAAATGTGTCTAGTAGTTGAAATAGTGGTGGTAGTGAGGTCTGTGGGTTTTGGAGCGATAGCAAGGTGTCATCTGCAAACATTGCTTCCTTGTATTGTGAGGGGCCTATTGTGATTCCTTGTATGTCTGTGTGGTTTCTTATTGCTTGGGCTTGTGGTTCTGCGCATAGTGCAAATAACAGGGGCGAGAGCGGGCAGCCTTGTCTGGTCCCGTTTCGTATTTGGAAGGAGTTTGAGTGGAATCCCATGTTATGTATTGTGGCTGTCGGGTTGGAGTATATGGAGTTGATTAGGTTGAGGAAATTCGGGGGGAAATTGTAATATTTAAGGATGTTTGTCATATAGGTCCAGTCTATTCTATCGAATGCTTTCTCAGCGTCCAGTGCAATGAACACTGTTGATTGTTTGTTGGTCTTAGCGTAATGCATAAGCTGTATATTTCTTCTGATGCTGTCGGTTGTCTGTCTGTGTTTGATAAAACCTGATTGGTCCAGATGTATGATTTGGGGTAGTATTGTTGAAAGTCTATCAGCTGTTATTTTCGTTAGTAGTTTTATGTCTATGTTGATAAGTGATATTGGTCTGTAGTTTCTATAGCAGGTGGAGTCTTTGCCTTGTTTGTGGATGACTATTATGTTTGCTTTTAATAGGTCTGGGTGCATAGGTTTATTGCTTGTGATTATTTGGTTGAATAGTGTGTTGAGGTGGGGTGTTAATTGCTGCTTAAATATTTTGTAGTAGCCTGCTGTGTAGCCATCAGGGCCTGGAGATTTTCCTGTTTTGAGTTGTTTGATGGCGTTATATATTTCTTGGTTTGTTATAGGAGAGTTTAGTAGGTCTCTGTCTTGGTCCGTGAGGTGTGGAAGTTGTAGCGGTGCCAGGAAATGTATTAGATTGTCTGTGTGGTCTGAGTCTTTGTTCGCTGTTTTTCCTTCGTATAGGTCTCTGTAATAGTTTTCAAATAATTTTATTATTTGAGTGGGGTCATGAGTGAGTGTACCGTCCTGTTTTCTTAGGGGGAGTAGCCTATTGAGGGTCATTCTGTCCTTTAGTTTCCTGGCTAGCATCGAGTCAGGTTTGTTGTAGTGGGCAAAGAATTTCTGTTGTGTGAGTTTGATTGCTTTTTCTGCTCCTGAATTTAGTATCTGCGTGAGTCGGTTTCTAAGTTCTGTTAGTTTTATTTTGTCTGATTCATTGTGGTTTCTGGCATGTGAAGTTTCTGTCTGTTTGATTTGTTGGGTTGTTTGAGGCTATTTTGAGGAGGTGTCCTCTAATGACTGCTTTGTGGGCTGCCCATACATACAGTTGAGAAGTCAATGACACTAGTGGTGTTGTCTTTAAAATAGTTGTCTATTTCTTTGATTAGCAGTTTTTTTGTGGCTTCGTGCGTGATCGTGTTTTCGTTTAGCCTCCATGTGTATGTTGGTGCGTGGAGTATTGTGTTTTTCATGGTTAGGGTAACTGGGGCATGATCGGACCAGGTTATTGGGGAGATGTTGGAGTCTTCTATGTGTGGTATCATTGTAGCTGAGATAAAGATGTAGTCGATCCTTGAATAGACATCATGTGGGTTTGAGTAAAATGAGTATTGTTTGCTTTTGGGGTGTTTCAGTCTCCATGAATCCCACAGATTGGATATTTGTGTTAGGGCTGTGAGAGGTTTGTTGGAAGTTGTTGTGTCTGTGTTTGATGAGGTCTTAGATCTATCCATTTTGGAGTCCATACAAGTGTTAAAGTCTCCTGCCATGATTATTTGGCCTGTGTTGTGAGGGAATAATTTTGTTTCTATGTTGTAGAAGAATGTCCTTTGGTTTGTGTTTGGAGCGTAGATGTTTATCAGTGTCATTTTCGTGTGTCCCGTGGTCCCCGCCAGGAAAAGGTATCTACCTTCCTCGTCGCTTATAATTTTTTCTACCTGGAAATTTAGCCTTTTGTGTAATAGTATTGACACCCCTCCTTTCTTGACCCCAGCTGAGGAGTGGTAAATTGAGGTATATTTTCTGTTTAGGATTTTGGGTTCTTTATGTTTTATAAAGTGGGTTTCTTGTATGAATATTATGTCTCCCTTTTCTTTTTCGTAGTATTTTATCGCCATTTTCCTTTTAGTAGGGCTATTCAGACCCTTGGCGTTATGGGAGATAATATGGAGTGAATGTTTTCTATCTGAGATCATTTGGGTGTGTGGACTGGTGTGCTGGAGTCAATCCAGGAGGGGGTCTTACCTGAGTTTGATGTGTTGGTTTTTAGGTCCTTTTCTTGGTTTGAGGAGGGCTGGCGCAGCTCCAGTGCCGAGGAGTTAAATTCTATTGTCTGAGGTATAAAGAAAAAACAGTTAAAACATTGATGCATATTTTCATTTTTACATAGTAAACTTATTATCCTAATATAACAGTTAAACATTGTTAAATTCGCCAACGTGGCGGTAACTGTATAAACATATTTGAGAGCTCTTTGTCTCAATTCCTGAGAATTGGGTTTTGGCAGCAATTTCTGCTGTCTCATCGTGGGGGGGGAACCTGGGAGGGTCATGGTGTGACTCGGAGGTGTGCTTCCCGGGTCAGCCAGGGGTAGTGACTAGGGTGGTGTGATTTTCCTTCTTGTTTGGGACGTTAAGAAATTGGGTTTGGGGGGGGGGGGGGGTGTTAGTTCTCTTTAGGTTTGGTTAGCCGGGTCCCTTCTGGTGGGTATAGTCCCGGGGTAGATGTAGTCCTTGTTGATTCTCTGGAGGTTCGGGGAAGTCTCGTTAGTTCTCTTTAGGTTTGGTTAGCCGGGTCCCTTCTGGTGGGTATAGTCCCGGGGTAGATGTAGTCCTTGTTGATTCTCTGGAGGTTCGGGGAAGGTTTCCTTTTTCCCTCTCTTGTGTAGTGGGTGGGTATAGCTGGGTTCATCTTCCGTGCAGAGTAGATTATAGGTATTTTGTGGTGTGGTGGGAAAGAGTAGGTGTCTGTGGTGGTCTGTCTTTGGTTGTGGGTTCTGGTCTCTTTCTTTTCTCTGTCTGTAGTTTCGATTTGGAGTTGTTGTCCTCTGTTATGGATTCTGTGTTTTTGTTTTGGGATCCAATGAGGGTGGAGGAGTCCTTCTTGGATTGAGTTGACGTGGGTTTCTTTGTTGGTTCCAGGGGTTTCCGGGCATTGTGGGTACTGTAGTTTGCGGTCCAGCTGGGGTGTTTTGTTTTGTTGTACTGTTATAGTTTTAAGTTTTTTGTGTTAGTTCTTGGTGTTAAGCCTATGTAGGTCTGGCGTGTAGGTTTGTGGAGGGTTATTTTGTGGGTCTGTTTTTAGCTTATACTGTCTGTGATCTTTTGGTTTAAGTTCATGCTTTTGGGTCAAGCTTGGGCTTCTGTTGTCCAGCTTTGCTGTTTCTTCTTTTTACCTTCCTTTTCTTTTTTGCGTTTGGTTTTTCTTCTTTTGGGTAGGGGACCTTGTGGGTGGGGGGGGGGGGTGTTGTCTGGGTTATGTTGACAGTGGGTATCTTGAGTCTGTTTCCTTTGGTTTCGGATATTTTTTGAAGGGAGGGTGTTGTTTTAAGTTTGAGTCCAGCTTATTAAAGGTGGGTGCACTCTGCTTGGGTCGCTTCTAGGTGGCGTAGGGGGGGATGCCATTATCCCTAATTTCCTTAGAAGTAGTTGGCCCTCTTCTGGGTCAGATGCTGTAGCTGTCTTGCCTCCATTGCTCGCAATCAGCTTGAACGGAAAGGCCCATTTGTATCTGATCCCATGGGTTATCAGGATTTCTGTTACTGGTTTTAATGCCCTTCTTCTCTGGAGGGTTCTGGGCGCCAGATCTTGGTAAATATGGAGGATATTATCGTCCATTTCTGGTGGGACCTGTGTTCTTGCTTCTCTCAAGATGCGTTCTTTGGTTTGGTAGTAATGACGTCCCTGGGTGCGCCATCTGTGTTGGACGGTGGTCTCAGGGCTCTGTGAGCTCTGTCCAGGTGCAGAAGGTGTTCGGGGGATGTCAGGTGCCATCTTGGCGAACAGGGCCTTGAGGTATGTCTGCAGGTCAGTGACTCTCTCCGGTATCCCTCTTAGTCGTAGGTTATTGCGTCGTGACCTATTGTCGGCGTCTTCTTGTAGATCCGTCAGGAGTTGGACCTGTTTCCTAAGGTCTGCTATGTCTGTGTCAGTTTGATGACAGTATTTGGCAGTTTCAGTTTGTTGGGTTTCGAGCGTTGCGACTCGGTCTCCCAGGGCACTCACCTCTGCCCTTACTTCGGTTAGGGTTTTCTGGTGGGCCGATGTGATGACCTGCTCCAGGTTGTGGAACAGGTTGTCCAGGTCTTTTCTGGTTACCGGGCTTTTGCTGTGTTCCGCCGCTGGATTTTTGTGTGCGCCGCCATGTTGGTTGGGTTGGGCCTGTTCGCCTCGGAGCACGAAGTTCCCCAGGTCTCCTTGTTGGTCATTTTTGGTTTCTTTATTATTGTTTCTGGGACCCATGTTGCGTTATGTCCCTTGTTGGGGGTCGAAATCTGGTTCAGGATCGAGGTAGCTTAATAGATTCCCCCTGGCTGTGTCGGAGCTCCCTCACCACGCGTCCATCTCTCCTCCCGGTCAGGCTCCGCCCCCCTTGAGTAGTTGATTTTAAAACCAGAGAGGGCCCCAAATATTTGTAGCTCCGAGCACAGCTGTAGATTGTATTGTAAGTAACAAAACTACCCTTAATTTTACAGTAACAATACAAAAGAATAAGACTTTGTTTTTTTGTTGTTTTTTTTTAGATATTGATGTCCTGTAAGATCAGTAGTAAAACAATAAATAAACCAGCCAGAGGTATTTTTTAAGAGACATTTTATCTGTTTTAAAAAAGGTTGAATAATGTCTAAGAAAGGGTACCCCATACATTATTATATATTAGCATGTATGTTTTATAGAGCTGACTTAAGCATTTTTTTTATTTTCGGAAACATTGGAGAAACGCAATGTAATACCATTAACCCTGAACTCTTACATTCTTGACTCATTAATTCAAATCACCTGATTTCAAAAGTTTTGCTTAAGCCTTTATAAAGTGATTGAATTATAATGTTATCTGTGCAATATTAAAGGTGTCTGTTGTGAAATGTATACCTTTTTCAGAATTTGCCTTTGCATTTAATCTGGGCAATATTTTTGTGCTCATTGTTTGACCATTTTTTAAATCTCCTTGTATCCTAATTTTTTGTACTTGATTTCTTTTCCCAGGGCTATGTTTATGAGTGGACTAAGTGAAAGTAAACAAACACATGTACAGTTAAGAAATGTGGATGCAGCTTCTTTGCAGATCATTATAACATATGCATACACGGGTAATTTGGCAATAAATGAGAGCACTGTAGAACAGCTTTATGAAACTGCATGCTTTTTACAGGTAAGGTGGATACATAAAATATGTGGGTGGGAGATTGTTTTACTAATGGTTATAGTATGTTTTTTTTATCCTGGTATACAACAGAATTTATAGTAGAAAATGAACAAATTCCTCCCAAGTCATATTAAGCTAAATAAAAATGTTTACTTTTCTTTTTCTCCCTTTTCACCATGCTGGAACTATATGAAAGTAGTTTTTCCTTTCTTCTCCACCTGTATTTTCTGTCCTGACTTTGGAGTAGATATGTCCTGGAATACCTGTTAACTGCCCATTCTATGGCTGGCTTAGCATCACAAAATATGGTGGCAAAATTGCATGATATGTAATAATGTGCATTATGTGCTGATGTCTTCAAGAAGTCTGCCAACAGCCGTCTGTATAAACTTTGGCAGTCTAGAAAATTCAATGTCTTCTAAACTCAGAAGGTACTGGGGTTTTGGCAATAAACTCAGAATAACTAACTGACCTTCATCAAAAAATACACCATTCTACCTTACTACGGTCACAGTATTCGTAATAGAACCATAATAGTTTAAAAACACTACTCACTTCTGGTAAGCTGTAATCACTCTTGGAGTTGAAAAAATCCTGCGAGTACAGCACTGTCCAGCAGGCTGTTACAAGGACGCCCACTTGTTTGCCCAGTGGGCAGATCTCTATTAATTCCATAGAAACGATATTTGAATAAACCACTCCCCTATGTCACATGTCCAAGTATGAGAATCTTCTGTGAATGTGCACACATCTTTCCGGACCCTCCCTTTCACATCTACCAGCCAATAGCGCGGTAACTTGCTGACTGTGGGAACCTGCCACGTGCTTTAGAAGTTGATGCTGCACATCACATCGGACAAACATCTCCGTTCAAGGCAGCAAGCCAGTAAGTCATTAATCTAATGTCATTAAGTATCCCCCCGAAACATTGTGACGTGTGATGTGTGGTTCACAATAAAAGTTTTCTAAGATTTGGAGTGCGACCCTCAGTTGTCTTTTTCCTGCGAAGCTGCTGGTTCCAAAGGGAAGAACCTACGAGGTGTCTGCACCCACAGTTGGATAGAGTGCACCTCCACCATTGTTTATCTATTTAAGATAAATGACTTACTGGCATGCTGCCTTGAATGGAGATGTTTGTCCGATGTGATGTGCAGCATCAACTTCTAAAGTACGTTCCTACCTTCCGTTCTCTCTGATAATGCGTGCATGATTTTTGGCACGAAATTAAACATGCTAATTTGCTAAGGTGTATCATATGCAAATACAGTGATTGACACATCATGTAAGACGCAGGATGCATGCTGAGGAGAAAGATGTCTGCTCCATACTCACTGAATAGTACTGATCGCGATGTTGCATAACATGAACAAGGAACTTTTGATAATCTTTTTTTATTCAGCATTAAGGTACTTTTAAGTAGAATAATACAATGGTAGGTACTTAGAAAAATTGATGAAGATTCCCTTTAAGTTTTCTTGTTTGCTTTAACCTAGGATTTTTAGACCCCTGGTTGTCTTGATTGCCATTTAGGGGAGTTACGGTATCCTCTTTAGGGACTGACTTATAAAATTTTACATTTATTTAGTAATTATGCTGATTCCTCTTTTATTTTGTCATTCACTATTAATTTTTGTGGGAAACCTGAAACTTGTAATCCATGATGAGTCCGGTCAAAAATCTGGGGGGCGTAAAGTTAGTCAAAACTAAAGGTGGAAATACACAGGCAGAAGTTCCTCCGATCGGAAGGCTTCCCCACCTTGAGGCTCTGATCTCCAGTATAATTCGTCGGAGAGATGGGGTCGGCGGAAAATTTTCCTCCTGGCCCGATCTTCGTTTTTTTGACATTTTAAACTATCTAATACGTTAGATCAGATCGCTCTAAATTTTTCATGCTAAAAAGCTTTTTGTATGAATGGCCCCTAATAACTTTAGACCCATGGGTTTTTGAGTTCTATGGTTCTGTTAAAAGATTTTAAAAGATTTACAGGGAGATTCAATAAAAGCTTTTATCATTTAAAATGGTGCTAATTTTACCCCAACCAATCAGATCTTATTTAACATTTAAAAGATAACATCTGATTGGTTGGGGCAAAATTAGCACCATTTTTAACAATAAGAACTTTTATTGAATAACCATGTTAGTTTCCAGAGTGCTCTGGAGGCAGTTCTAGAAAAATTAGGCTTGTTGATCACTGTGGGGAAAAGATCTTAAATCCCTTTTAAAACCACTTACACTAGTAAAGGTTTGTACACATGCTCAATAGACTTAATCTGTATCTAAAGGCTTGTACACACGCACGATATGCATCCAGAACTGCGACCCGACGGCTAAATGTGACAAACGTCCTTTTTGGCCAAGAATCGTCTGTGTGTATGTGTTCGGTCGAGGGACGTTTGTCGATCCGCCAGGCGGATCAATGAACGACCCCCAACCAAATGCATACACATCGACGATTCTCGGCCGTTCGGCGCATATAGCCATCTGGTCGCAGTTCTGGATGCATATCGTGCGTGTGTACAAGCCTTTAGATACAGATTAAGTCTAAGGGGGAGTGACCAGGAGACCCTCGGACCCCCTGCAGTTCTCAATATTGTTTACTGATCCAGGGAATAACTGGGAGATCCACCATGGCTTCCTGACATTTTTTAAGCAATCCCACAGTACAAATTGCTAAACAATGTCATGGAGAGCCTCATTGTTGGTCAAAGTTGTAATTTATTTGCCACATTCGTCAACAAATATCTAGTGTGTGTATAGGCCTTTATAGAACCTACAAACATTAAAAATGGTCCCACATAAATTGGAAGCGCCTGGTGGACTACACAACAAAAATGTCTGCTAAAGTACATTATACAGTGGTTGGCAAAAGTATTCGGCCCCCTTGAGGTTTTCCACATTTTATCACATTACTGCCACAAACATGAATCAATTTTGTTGTACGTAATTATTCAGCCCCCTGAGACAATACTTTGTAGAACCACCTTTTGCTGCAATTACAGCTTGCCAGTCTTTTAGGGTATGTATCTACCAGCTTTGCACATCTAGAGACTGAAATCCTTGCCCATTCTTCTTTGCAAAACAGCTCCAGCTCAGTCAGATTAGATAGACAGTGTTTGTGAACAGCAGTTTTCAGATCTTGCCACAGATTCTCGATTGGATTTAGATCTGGACTTTGACTGGGCCATTCTTACACATGGATATGTTTTGTTTTAAACCCTTCCATTGTTGCCCTGGCTTTATGTTTAGGGTCATTGTCCTGCTGTAAGGTGAACCTCCGCCCTTGTCTCAAGTCTTTTGCTGACTCCAAGAGGTTTTCTTCCAAGATTGCCCTGTATTTGGCTCCATCCATCTTCCCATCAACTCTGACCAGCTTCCCTGTCCCTGCTGAAGAGAAACACCCCCAGAGCATGATGCTGCCACCCCCTTATTTGACAGTGGGGATAGTGTGTTCTGAGTGATGTGCAGTGTTAGTTTTTCGCCACACATAGGGTTTTGCATTTTGGCAAAAAAGTTCCATTTTGGTCTCATCTGACTAGAGCACCACCTTCCACATGTTTGCTGTGTCCCCCAGATGGCTTGTGGCAAACAGGACGGTCTATGGGCAACTGACTGCACTCAGACCAAAGGGGGCTGAATAATTACACACACCCCACTTTGCAGTTATTTATTTTTTAAAAATGTTTGGAATCATGTATGATGTTTGTTCCACTTCTCACGTGTACACCACTTTGTATTGGTCTTTCACGTGGAATTCCAATAAAATTTAATTCATGTTTGTGGCAGTAATGTGACAAAATGTGGAAAACTTCAAGGGGGCCGAATACTTTTGCAAACCACTGTATATAAAGTGTCTAAAGTAGGCAGGTTACTTAAAGTGCATAAAGTATAAAAGTGTATACAGCGACATAAATAGTTCGAACTTCTAAAATCAATTATACCTAAAAATCCTAGGGAACTTACCTCCATTAAGGTCTATACTGGGGTATAGTATAGTGTAATATTTAAGGTTGAATAAAGACATATGACCATCCAGTCCAACCAATCTAGCAATATCCTCATTTCCTGCCTAACTGTTGATCCAGAGGAATGCAGAAAAAAAAAATTATGAAGGGGGGAAAAATTCCTTCCTGACTCCAAGTGGCAATCGGAAATTTCCCTGGATCATCTCTACTTTATGAATCAATATCAGTAACTTGCAACATTCCTTGTTTGCAGAAATTCATCCAGCTTTTTTTTTAAACTGACCAATGAACCTGCCATAACAACGTCCACTGGAAGACCGTTCCATAGTTTTAAAATTCCACAGTGAAAACCCTTTCCGGTCTTGAAGCCTAAACCTTTTTTCTTAAAGTCTTAAGGGATGTTCTTGTGTCCTCTGACATGCTCTATTGGTGAACAATGCCCCAGATAGTTTATTGTATGGCCCGTTTATGTATTTATACACAGTAATCATATCCCCCACACAAGCGCCTTTTGTCCAGCATACATAATTGTAACTTTCCCAGTCTCTCTTCATATTCAAGCTTCCCCAATCCCCTTATTAATTTAGTTGCCCTTCTCTGAACCCTTTCTATTTCAAAGATGTCCTTTTTGTACACAGGATTCCAAAATTGCACTGAATATTCCAAATGAGGCCTTACCAATGCTTTGTAAAGAGGGAGAATAACATTTTCCTCTCTTGAATCCATACCTCTCAATACAATACCATGCTGGCCCTGGCACCTTACATTTCTCAACATTGAATCTCATCTGCAACTTAGCAGCCCAATGTGACAATCTATCTAGATCCCCCTACAATGATTGCACATCCTCTGAAGTTTTTAATGGTCGACAAAGTTTTGTGTCGTAGGCAAACACAGAAACCTTGCTGACAATACCAACTTCCAAATCATTAATAAATAGATTAAATAGAAGCGGCCCAAGCACAGAACCCTGTGGCACCCCACTTAGCACTTTAGTCCATAATGATGAAGCCCCATTTACAACTACTCTCTGCATCCTATTCATTTACCAATTTTCTATCCATGTACAAATGTGACTCGCCAGACCAACAGACCTCCGCTTATACATTAGTCGCCTATAGGGGACTGTATCAAAAGCCTTTGCAAAATCCAAGTAAACTACATCTACTGCTATGCCAGAGTCTATATTTCTACTTACTTCCTCAAAAAAGCCAAGCACGTTAGTTTGACAAGATCTATTCCTCCTAAATCCATGCTGGTTACTACTTAAATGTCAGTCCTTGTAACATACTCTAGAACATGTTCGCTTATTAAACTTTCCAGGATCTTCCCCACCACTGAAGTTAAACTTACAGGCCTGTAATTACCCGGCTGTGAACGATTACCCTTTTTGAATATTGGAATAACATCAGCCTTTTTCCAATCCAGAGGCACACCTCCGGACATGAGGGAATCGGCGAAAATAAGAAACCGTGGCCCTGATAAAACTGAACTTATCTCCCTAAGTACCTGAGGATGTATTTTATCCAGTCCAGGAGATTTATTAATATTAACCTTATTTAGTTCTTTCTGTGCCATATCCTCGGTTAACCAAAGTGCACGTAGACCAATGCAATCACGTATTCTAATTTGTGTATCTCAGGACAGAGGGGGAAACTGAAGAAAGTAAAGACACTCTGGGGGTTGGGGGGAATTATAGAACACATGGGAACAGTGGGGGAAAAAAAGGTTCATTTTCCCACCTATAGATGCCCTTTAAGCTGATTATGGGTATGTATAGCTTCATTGACATGTTTGGATACGGTTGTGTCGTACTGGATACTTAACATGTAGTTTTTAGACCCAATATACTCGAGTATAAATTGAGGTACCTAATTTTACCTGAAAAATGGAGTAAAAGTGATTGACTCGAGTATAAACCAAGGGTAGAAAGTATGTCCACTACTGCCTTCTGATTCTGTATTGTTTTGAGGCTTTAGTTGCCCTTTAAATGGACAGCAGATTCCCATACAGTAATCGCCAAATCCAGTATGGCTATTAATGTATGGGAATACTGCTGTCCATTTAAAGAGCACCTAAAGCCTCAAAACAATACAGAATCAGTAGGCAATCTTTAACAATAGATACCATCCTCCTGATTCTGCATAGTTTTGGGTTAGTTGCCCTTTAAATGTAAATCCCACACAGTAACCACTAATTCCTTGCCACTTCAGATGTTTGAAAAACCACAACTCCCAGCAGGCTTTAGATGCTGGGAGTTGTAGTTTCCAAACATCTGCAGTGGCCGCCCCACTGCCACCAATGTAGACCATTCCAAAGAACATATAGAGGAGCTAACAAGTTCCAAATACTTGCAAATAGGGGTAAAATCTCCTTTATTCGTGCATATAACAAACCAACCTTTTTGGTTGGTTTGTTACATGCACAAATAAAGGAGGTTTTACTCCTATTTGCAAGTATTAGGGACTGGTGTTGGCTCCTCTGTATATTTTTTTTTTAGCTGCCTTCCCCTACCTTGTCTGGCGGCCGCTCGTTCCACATCCTCTGCACTTCTGGGTGACATCACTACTCGGCGCTGGGAAGTGAGAGGCTCCGAGTAATGACGTCATCCAGAAGCGCATAGGATGCGGAGCAAGCGGTCATCGGACAAGGTAGGAGAAGGGCTTGACTCGAGTATTAACAGAGGTTCAGTTTTCAAGCTTTTTTTAAAGCCTCAAAACCTCTGTTTTATACTTGAGTATATACGATACTACTTTAATGTTCTTGCACCCTTTCTTTTACCTGACGAGTGGTCTGGCCCACATAACTTAATCCACAAGGACACATCAACAAATATATTACATTGTTTGTGCTACATTTAGCATAATGTTTTAACCTTATGTTGTGTCCATCCAATGGATGCGTTACTTGTGGTGCTTGAGGTATCGTAAGTTTTATGCACCTTCAGTTAAAGGTATAGCATAGTTTCAGCGGGGATTAATCCATTTAGATGAGCCTCGTATATTAAGCATCTAATTTCTTTGAACAGTTCCCATGTTGGATCATATGGGGCTTAAAAATAGTGACCAGGGGTGTTGAGTTGCCGTAAGGCATAGGTTTCTGCTTATTAGATACAGTGATTAAGATTTACTTATAAATTGCTATGAAACTTAATACATTGTCATTTCTTTCATTGCAGGTGGATGATGTGTTACAGCTCTGTAGAGAATACTTAATTAAAAAAATAAATGCCAAAAACTGTGTTAGGTTGCTGAGTTTTGCAGACCTGTTTAGCTGTGAAGAACTAAAGCAAAGCGCCAAAAGAATGGTGGAGCACAAATTCACATCAGTCTATCACCAGGATGCTTTTATGCAACTGTCTAGTGAGTTGTTGATAGAGCTTGTAAGCAGTGACAATCTAAATGTTGAAAAAGAAGAGACGGTTCGAGAAGCAGCAATGTCTTGGCTTGATTACAACACCGTATCACGCTCACAGTATTTGTCTACGGTTCTTAGCCATCTCCGTATTGATGCTCTATCAGAGGTCATTCAGCGGGAGTGGTTTCAAGGTCTGCCACCAAATGACAAATCTGTAGTGGTTCAAGGACTATACAAGTCAATGCCAAGATTTTTTAAACCAAGGCTTGGAATGACAAAAGAAGAAATGATCATTATAATTGAAGCTGCTTCAGAAAACCCTAGTTATTTTACCACAATCTGTTACAGTCCACAGGCTGAGAAAGTGTACAAGCTTAGCAACCCTCCTGCTGAACTACACAAGGTTGGAACTGTTGTAACTCCTGACAATGATATTTTTATTGCTGGGGGACAAGTTCCTGTAAAAACCACCAAAAGCAATCTTGGCAAACCTAGCAAACTACAGGCTGCTTTTCGTACTGTGAATTTGTTTTACTGGTTTGATGCCCAGCAGAATACATGGATTCCAAAGACCCCAATGTTGTCTGTTCGTATTAAGCCTTCCTTGGTGTGGTGTGAAGGTTACATCTATGCAATAGGAGGAGATAATGCAGGTGGGGAGCTCAATCGAAGGACAGTAGAAAGATATGATTGTGAGAGAGATGAGTGGACAATGGTGAGCCCTCTTCCATGTGCGTGGCAGTGGAATGTTGCTGTAGTGGTTCATGACTGCATTTATGTTATGGCATACAATTTGACCTACTGTTATGTTCCAAGGTCTGGTATGTGGGTTGAAATGGCTATGAGACAAACAAGTAGATGCTTTGCTTCTGCAGCTGCCCTTGAAGATAAAATATTCTACCTTGGAGGCTTGCATATTGGCAACCACTCTGGGATAAGGCTCCCATCCAGCACTGTGGATGGCTCTTCCGTTACAGTTGAAGTGTTTGATGTTAATAAAAATGAATGGCACATGGCTCCTAGCATTCCAGCCAAGCGCTACTCTGACCCTTGTGTTAGAGCTGTTGTTATATCTAATTCTCTGTGTGTCTTTATCAGAGAAACTCACATGCATGAAAAAGCGAAGTATGCCATTTATCAATACAATACAGATCACAATCAATGGTTTCTGCGACAACAGATATCTGAGCGCGTTCTTTGGGATTTAGGTAAAGAGTTTCGATGTACTGTAGGAAAGCTTTATCCATCATGCCTTGAAGTATCCCCTTGGAAACCTCCAACACATCTCTTTTCACAGGATGGGTCTGATGAATTTGAACTTGACAGAGAGATGGTTACATTACCTCCTGTATAGTTTAATAAATATAAGACATTTTGTTTATGCCTGGATATCGGTTCCTCAATAAGAGTTTTTAAAAACTGCCGTTAAGGAACCGGGCTGGAAAAAAGTTGCTTATTTTATAGACTTTTTATGACATACTTAACTTACTTGTAGCCTTCAATGCATTTATATAGGGAGACATGCTTCCATTATCCCTTGACCAGCTAATGGAAAAAGAGAAGCAAAAATTGTATATTATGCCAGCCTTAGCATTCAGTTTACCAAAACATTTATATGTATTCTTGTGATTTTTCTCATTCCTTCTTGCAAAACTATGTTAATGACCCAACGTATACCTAGTATTGTTAGTCGAACTGCATTTTCAGAGAATCTTCCACAATTATGAAGGACGCCTAGTTAGAAATTCTACTTGCAATTTTATTATACACGCAAAGCTGGAGTTTGGCCTGTTGTACTCCATAGATTAAAAAAAAAATAAAAAAATCAAACATTTATTTTTTGTTTTCCAGGATGCCACCATAGAATTGTAAAAATATATATTTTCACATACTGTTTACGCTGCACCATTTAAAATGTTATAATTTTTAAGGAAGGTAACTTTTTATGTGATCTCAATTGTAGTTCAATCCAAACTATTTTCTTTAATGGCTGTATAGTAGAGAGTATGTGATTTGAACCAATTAAGAAGCGTAAAACAATACAGAAAGCTTGCTGCTATGCTGCAGGTTTTCTTTTTTTAGGGCTAGGCCACACTAATGCGTTTATTTAGTAACACACAGGTCAATAGATGACTGCAGGCTCAGTCAGGCTGCGCAAGGCACATGTTTTCGTCAATAAACCTGTAGCTTTCTGTTTAAGAATGCAGGTCTTCCAGTAGGGCCTTAAAACGTCTCTGCAGGCGTAATTGGGCAAATCCTTTATTGCCAGCCTCTCATAGTAAGTAAGGGTCCCTGTGGAGCTTTAATCCTTTACTGTTCAATTGCAGCAAAGTGATTAAACAAATGGAGCCTTCAAATTCTGCATTACACCTGTGTAGGCTCTTTCATACAGTAACCTGCTGCTGATGTATTTTCTTTTCCCTACAACCATTTGTAAAAAAAAAAATATATAAGGTTTTTGTGTGGAATATCTTGTTTATATCATTTTTGTTAACTTAACAAGCATTTACTGTAGTGTTTGTGTAATGGTATACCCAACTTTCTTTTCTTCTCTCTTTATTTTCTTTCTTTTTGTATTTCTCCTTTGGGGGTAGGGAAAAGAATTGTTCAGGAATACATTTACACCACACTCTGCACAAGAGGGCAGATTTCTAGTGCTGCTCTGGCATTATCAATCCCAGGAACCACTAGCAGTAGAGGGGCACCACAGCCAACAACATGAGCACAGGTGCTTCATGAAAAATCCTACTAGCATGCTCAGCTGCATCATGTTCTGGCACTGTATTTTGAATGATATTAATTTATTAAAAAAAAAGTAAAGCGGACATTGTGTAGGTTGTTTTTTTTGGGGGGTTTTTTTTTTTACAATTCTTTACCAAAAAATTATATATATATATAAAAGAAAAAATGAAGCCACACAACTAGTTGTGCAGCTTCATTTTTTCTTCTATCTTATTGGAGATCGGTGTGCCTCTGGGAGATAAAGTGCTGGACAAGCCACTCCTTTTCCTGTGACCTCATCAAAATTAAATACATGAACATGTCCTAGAATAAACATTTCTCAAAAACAATTCTATAAAAGTGCATATTTAGTGCTTGTATTCAAAAAAGCAGATATTGAAAAAATGATGATAATCATTTGCCCTCTTTTTAGCACTTTTTAATGTATCTATTATAGTTTATTATATCTCCCTTTTTTTCAGCAGTATCAGTGTCTGCTTTTTTGAATATAAGCACTAAATATGCACTTTTTATAGAATTATTCTTGAGAAATGTTTATTCTAGCACATGTTCATTTTTTTAATTATGATGAGGTCACAGGAAAAGGAGTGGCTTGCCCAGCACTTAAATAAGCACATTGTGTTTGTTTATTTGCACTGGCTTGAAAAAGGCTCTAGAAAGGGGCCGAAATATCGTTGTCAAATATTGTGCAAAATGCATATTTTGAATAAATCCCTGTGAACACTAGAATCTTTACACTGATATATTTTAAACTGTTACTCAGACAGTCACCAGCTTCCAGAGGAACCAAATAGGATAATCCTGCAGGTCTGAGAGTAGACCTAGGCAATCCTTCCACACTGTGGTTGAAACCAAACATGCTAGGTTAATACTTATTAGTATTCACCACGGCAAGTGGTGATGGTACCTCATATATTATGACAGAAGGTACCTCACAGCATCATGTTATTTAATAGACTTGCCATAATAATCTAACGTATAAACAAACATTTCTCATTCCCAGTTTACCTAAAGAAATGGATCTATCCTTTATATACTCTTTTATACAATTCTAATTGAAAAAAAATAGCTTTAGAGCAATTTTTAATAACTGATAACTTTTTTTTATTTCAGTATTACAGTAAATCCTTGGTATACCTGCCTGGCTTTACCACTAAGCAAAAGGCTAAGGACTTGCAAGTGAGCACCTTCATCCCAACTATTAATAGTGGCTGCCAATTCAAATTGTTCTAGCCAATCAGTCCACTACCTAGTTACCCTATCAAATGCATCAGGTTTAAAAATAGGTTTGGCAATTGGGTCTGGTAGAGCTACTGTGTGTAATTGGGGCATTTCATCTGCAGGTACAAGGACAAAGAGGATTTAAATCAATACTATCAATAGCAGCCTCCATAGCTTAATACAGAGAACAAACATACAAAGAAAACCGTGAGAATAAATGGTATTATCACCAATTTGTACCAGATCACTGCTTTATGGAATGATTATGGGTAGCATGGCACACTCTGGTGGTCTGGCACAAAACAGACAGTGCACATAAACAGGTTCCCCACATGTGCAGTAATCAGGGGTGTCCCTGTCTATGGTGCACCACTTTGAATATTGACCAGGCCTGTATATTGTGTGTCCTTGTAAGTTGTATACACTTATCTGTTGCCTCAGTTTTTATCCAATAAGGTATATTGTCTGTCCAATAATCTGTCCTCCTAACAGGTGGTAACAGGATCTTATGCACAGGATCTTACGCACAGGGTCTTATACACAGGATCTTGTGTTGCAGTCAATATCTCTCCAAAGCACACACCACAATCTACTTTCACTTTCTCTCCTCCTAGCCGTAGAGAGCAGGGATGTCTTGTCTTTTATCACTCACTGACCACCTGTAGGCTGGAGGTGCTATATAAGGAGCCTTGGTGTATATGCCCATTACAATACACATCACATCCTGTGTAGCAGACAAAAACATTTTTTGGATTACACGTCCTTTTACATGGAGCAGACACGGGTGTGGTTTAAGCTGCCATTTTGACCATTCCATGTTGAAATAGAGATCTCAGCTCTGTAAGTAAGTTAATGTATTTTGTATATTTTGTGTTGTACCCACTATAAGTCAGTGCTATTCTTTATATACATTTACTGGTGGTCATTTTAATGGTAATAGTGAGAAATGCCACCCATACAGATAAACCTCTCCTTTATGGAATATTGTATACCCCCCCCCCCCCACCACCTCATTGGTATCTCCTAAAAACTTAATGCAATCTGCTATGAAAATATAAATGTATTTATATAAGGGATATACAAATGGAAATTATGTGTAAATATTGTGCTATGTGTAGATAGTGACTATAAAACCTTTAAACAAGTATAAATTTATCTGTTATTCAAACTGTCATCTGCATCCAGGGAAATTGTGTGGTTCAAACTTATCAACAATATTAGACAACCTGAGACCCTATACAGGATCCAGATTAACATGCTAGGTTCATACTTATTAGTATTTACCACAGCAAGTTCCAGATTTACGGTTGCTATGGGGTTAGGACTTGGTAGCACAGGATATTGATTAGCTTTATAGGTTATTGTGAGGTGGGGCTTAAAGGAGCGAAAAGTTCCTAACAGAGTATAAAATGAAATGAGCAAACTAGGAGTGCTTTTTGGGACTTGAATAAGAAGGAGATCCAAGAAATCGTGGAGGGGCGGAGCTAAGCATTCTTCAACCCACGTGCAAGATATCAGCAACTTTAACAAAATATAACAACCTGTGTAGAAAACGGTAATAACAGGTAAACGATCCTGGTAATAAAAAACCCAATATAACATTTATTAGTCAAAACCCATAAATAGCTGGCCAGCAATAAGATACCTACAGGGTTATTCAATAAAAGTTCTTATCGTTTAAAATGATGCTAATTTTGCCCCAACCAATCAGATCTTATTTAAAATTTGAAAGCTAACATCTGTTTTGTTGGGGCAAAATTAGCACCATTTTAAACGATAAGAGCTTTTATTGAATCTCCCAGCTATCATCATATATAATAAAAATACTAGCCCCCCAACATAAAAATATATAAAATATATAATCCGTAGCCGCTATAAGGTATAAACATCGGTAATCCAAAGTCTCTTGATAGCTGCAAAAAGTATGGTCCCAATATATATAGCAATAGACAGTAGGGTTCCAATCTATAGCAATAGACAGTATGGTCCCAATCTATAGCAGCAAAATATATAATCCCAATATAAGGCTTGAATCATTCAACATAGGAAGCTATACTTGTCTTCTACAGCTGCGTCTGAGGTCTGTAACCAAAAGTGATAATATAGTTTGTGTGCACAATAAAAAATCCGCAAGGAAGTAAGTAGCAGGTTTGGCTAATTTAGGGTATTTGAGCAATTATAAGTCTACTCTCCTCGGCACATCTAGAGGTTGGTCCGCCGGCAGTTCTCCGATCTTCCGGACATAGAATTATTGTACTGTCCATGGCTCTGTGCAAATTGGGATTCTTTACAGGAGTACAACGAGCCACAAGCTCTGTTCCTGGCTTGTATTTCCAACCACGTGGTGGTGCGTCTGCTTTAGCTTATGGCCGTTACTTCCTGCTTCCGCTCTACGCCACCACAATGCGTTTCGCTTATTGGAGCTTCGTCAGGTAGTGACGCCCACCTTCCAGATCTGTTATTTTATATTTGAATATATACAGTCAATATAAATTGCATAGCCATTGCACTATTGGAATAGGAAATTATAATAGAGCTTACTTTAGGCAGTAGGAGTCCTGAACCTTAATAAATTTGCCTTCCCTTTCCTATTCCACCTACCTGCCAGCTAGAATCCAGGGGGTCTAAATGGAATAAACCTGCATGTCTGATGATAGACGCAGGCAATCCTGCCACCGTGTGCAGTTCATATTAAACTGCATCATTGGGCAACCTGAGACCCTAAACATGATCCGGATTAACATGCTAGGTGCATACTTGACCACAGCAAATACCAATTTTACAGTTGCTATGGGGTTAGGACTTGGGAGCACATTATATTGATTAGCTTTATAGGATCTAATATTTTTAAATGTTTCAAAGGTATATATGTAGCAGATTGCCACAGTATGTAAAGTATCTTGAAGAGAAGTTAATTAGATACTTAATTAGAAGTTAAGAAGATACTTAATCAGATTAACTCTTCCCATTACACTTACAGGCAATTCGGATCATATTCGAATTTTTGATTTTATGATTGTGAGAATTGGTTCAACGTTTAATAGGATATATTGTTGGGGGGAGTTAGATATGAGTATTCCCAGGTATTTGATTATATTGGAGCGAGCCAGAGGGAAATATCATATGTATTAGTGTTAGGTGGGTATCTGTCGAAAGAATTTAATTTTAGATTTAGACCAGTTAATTACCAGGCCTGAATATGTACCATATTCATTAATTATCTGCAGAGCCAGTTCCAGAGACTGTCCTTGGTCTGGTAAATATAGGAGAAGATCATCTGCATACAATCCTATCACCTCATTGGATCCGTTAACCTCTTAAGCTAGGTACGCACATTACAGATTTCTGAAAGATGACAGACAGGATCTGCAAGATCCTGTCTGCCATCTTTCAAAGATCTGCATACACGCAGTCCCGAGCGTTCTCCCTGAACTTCATAAGGAGAACGCTCCGACAGTATCGGGGCTTTATCGTTAATGTGTGTACCCAGCTTAAGACAGAAAGGGTAGGGTGATTGTGCAGGTGGACATCCAGGGGTTCGATAGCTAATGCATAGAGTAGAGGGGAAAGGGGGCAGCCCTGGCGAGTGCCTCTGGAAAGGGGGAAGGGTTCAGATATTTGCCTATTCACTGACACCCGAGCAATTGGGTTGGTGTATAAAAACTGTAGCTACTGAATATATTTGGGGCCAAAGCCCTTGAGGACCTGCCAAAGGAAGGTCCATTCAACCAAATCGAAAGCTTTGGCCGCGTCCAAACTGGCCACCACCCTAGACCCCATTTGCTCGTGTGTTGTTTGTATGTTCCAGTATAATCTACGGGTCTTCATTGTGGTATTTTTCCCCGGTATAAAGCCCACCTGATCAGGGTTGATCAGTGTCACGATTACTTTATTTAGGCATAGTGCTAGGGTTTTGGCTAGAATTTTCATGTCTATCTGTAGGAGCGAGATAGGGCAGTATGATTCTGGATAATGAGGGTCTTTACCCTGCTTGGGAATTAAGATAATGAGGGCTTCCCTCATACTTGGAGGCACAGTGAGTGTGTCATACATTTTCTGGTATAACATATGTAATTGTGGTAGTAGGGTATCTTGATATGTCGTGTAAAATTCTCTGGGGATGTCAACCATTCCAGGTGCCTTTACTACGCACAGTTGTGACAGGGCCCCTTGTATTTCTGTTAGGATCAGAGGTTCTTCTAACATATTTAGTTGTTCTGAAGATAGTTATGGGAGTGGAATATTTTGTATGTATGGCAATGGGTCTGGTGATGTATCGGTGAGTTTAGAGGAGTATAGGTCTTTGAAAAAGGAGACAAACCGGGCCGTGAATTCAAGGGGATCTGTGATAGTTTGTCCAGTCTGGGAAGCTAATGTTATTACTGTAGGGGGTCTGTGTTCATGATTTGCCATGTATGCCAGCCATTTCCCACATTTGTCTCTGTCACGAACGCCAGTTCGCTGGGCACGTGATCTGACCAATCAATCGGTAAAAGCTGCCACCACTTTAAGTTACGGCCTTAAAGACGCCCCAAAACACTCATGACTCTCACTGACTATGCACACCCCTGTCCTGGCAGCTAAATGGTTAACACTACACCATTCACTCCAGCAACTAACTGGTTAATTAGCATCAGTCCTTCACAAGCAGTCACAGAGTTAATTAGCATTTACACTGCAAAACACTCCATTCAACCACATATAAACTTATCAGAGGCTAACTTAGTTCTTTTAGAGCATCAAAGACAAAAATTATTAAATTTTAAATTTAATATTCCAAAAGGTGGACAGTGCATATAATACAAAAATAAAAGAAAACGGTGTTATAATAAAATTACATACAATAGGTACAACAGTTATATAAAATAAAAAGGATAAAAATATTCACAGACCCTACTACTTACTAGAAAAGTCCTGTGTCCCGGGGTGGGAAAGGGAATATGTCCATACACATTTAGCATGTCCCCTCAGTATGAACCAAGTTATATGGGCTACAAGGATTTTTAAACCCCTTGTTGAACAACCCCCCTTCTGGGCTATGCATGAGGTGGGAGTGTCTAGGAATGTCCAGATTTTACGACTAGCCAAAAGCATTCATTCCCCCTCAGGCAGATTCCATATAAATGTAGATATGCACATTGTACTGGGATATAGAACACATATTCCTCTTCTGTATTAATTATCAATTCCTGCAATACCAAACATGACCTGTGTGTAATCCATATTTCCCAAGATATTAGTAACTCACCTTGGCAAGGGAATAAGGTCTCCATGTTGGGAATCATTTTAATAGGCCTAACTTCCCATTCACAAATATAATATTGGTTTCTGTCTTACATATTCCAATACCGAAATATATTTATTTTACATGTATGACTGTCCTTAAAATGACCCTGTTGTAATTAACACACCTCTAGCTGTATAGAATTCCAAATACACGGTTCGGCCCCACATTGTCTGGAAAAGAAGATCTGGTTCTGTGCTTCACTAATTGTAATATAAACAATAGGACTGTTCCAGGGTGGAATGCCATTTTTATTAGTCCTTTGCAAGAACTAATACCAATAGTTCATCCATTCTTGCCAAGTTACTACACACTTTCCTGACAGTCTCCATATTCGAAATACGATTGTGTTTGAAAAAATATTTTTTTATTGGCCTTGCCTTGCAGTATAATGTTTGTTGATCTGTTTTGCTGTTTGAGGGTCTCTAGTATAGTATCCGAGGGGCTACCAGTGTAGTTGGTCTCTGCTCTCTCTAGATCTAATTTCGCAGCTCTTTCCTCCGTGGAGGAGAGAATTTTAATTTCATCTCCTGGGCAAGATATGTGAATACATGTGTCTTGAACGAGTCCCATACAGACATGGGGCTGGCTGTGCCAGTGTTATTTTTGAAAAACATTTCCCATTCCTCTGGAAGAGGGGACTCCTCTGGGAACAACCTTAACCAAAAGGGGTTAAGTCTCCAGGGTCTGGATGGAGGGTGTGACTTCCAATTCATTGTTATCCAGCATAATGAGTGGTCTGATATTACTCGGGGTAAGTATTCTGCTTTGTCAAGTAACAGAAGCAGGTTGTTAGACAGAAGTATCATATCAATTCAGGACATAGAATTATGTGTAGGTGAGAAACAGGAGTATGCTACCCTGTTTGGGTGTTTGTGTCTCCAAGCATCTGTCATGTTTATTGTCAGCAGCATTCTCCCCAATCTGGCAATGAGGGTAGGTGGGGGGTTTCTACCTTGGGGGATAGTTGCCGTCTTTTGCAGAATCCAGAACACAGTGGAAATCACCTAACCAAATAGCGGGAACCGCCGGGTGGTCCGCCTGGAGCTGAAACCTTTATGAAGAGCAGACAAAGATGGGGGGCATAGGCAGCCATTAGTAGTATCGGACGGGAAAACATCTTAGCATACACATGAACAAAAGTGCTCTGTTGGTCCAGCCTTACCGCCAATGGTTCAGATTGTGCTGTGCGTAATATTAGAAGGGACACCCCTCTAGAAGAGGAGGTAAAAGTGGAGTGGTAAGCCCATCCCACCCATCGTCTATTCAGCAGGTGTTGGTGTGTTGCAAGGTGAGTTTCCACCAATACAACAACATCTGGGGACTGTTTACGTATATGTCTTAGGACAGATACATGTTTAGTTTTATTCTGAAGTCCTCGGACATTCCAAATTATCAATTTAAGAGGCATCATTTATAAACTAGGGCGGGTAAAGCTGCACCAGATATTGGGCCCTGTTCCCCCTCCCCCGCATGATCCCGGGGCTTACAACTTAATTATTAAAGACTATTGTCCAACGGCACAATTGTGGTAGTTGGATTGTGTTTTACTATGGGGACAAATCAGATTCTGTCTTTTGGGCGGGCGTGGGGCAGTGCCCATCAAGCGAGATACCTGTATGGGCATTTCACAGCTCCGCTCTATTTATTGTGGGGCTGTATTGTGAGTTATGGCCGTATTCCATTAGTGTGGGGGAAACCTATTGGTTACATCTTTTGCATTTGTGTGAGATCTAGACTGTTATCCAGAGATATATCGTGGTGTGGTAGTTGGGGATGTAAAGGGATAGTACAAGTGTAGATAGATATAAAGAGGATAGTCAAGATGTGTAGATGAAAAAATAGATGAAAAATAAGTTGGGATCCTAGTTAGGTTGAAGGGGTGTTAATTCTACCAACCTCTTGCCATACAAGGGGGATATTGGGTTACTGAAATTGATCAAACCTGGGTGAGGGTTTTATATTGAGCATTGCTAATATATAAAATAAACAACGGAAATAAATTGCAAAAATTCTCAGGGGAGCAATTCCTATCAATTTACCTTAATTTACCTAAAGTCATTTTTGGACCACAGTTCCCCTTTAATATGCATTTTAAACTTGGTATTCAAAACCTGCATGGGCTAGGGCCCATCTTGAGGCGATTTTGCCTGGAAGTCAGAATAGGGAGTTAGGGTAGGCCTCCATTTCTTTGATCCAACCAGGACATTGCTTCCTCGGGTGAGGTAAAAAAGTGTGGTTGCCATCTTGCACCCTAAAGCGTAGAGCATGGCGTACTTCAGCCCAAGCGAGCGCAGTTTATGTTTAACATCCACAAACTTTGCGCACTGCCTTTGCAGCTCCGTGGAAAAATCTGGATATACAGATATAGAGGCGTTTTGGTACGTGATCTTCCCCATTTTACGGGTACGACGTAGTACTGCATCTCTGTCTTTATAGTTTAAGAGCTTCGCTATAAAGGTACGCAGGGGTGCTCTCGGAGGTGGGGGTCTTGGGGTCAGATGGTACGCTCTTTTCACTGCGAACATTGGAGAAAAAGCTTCTCGGCCCAAGGTATTGGTTAGCAGTGATTCCAGGAAGCATTCTGGGTCTGTCCCCTCTGCCCTTTCAGGGAGGCCTACAAACCATAAATTGTTCCTACAGTTTTCCAAATCGTCCTGCCTTTGCTACAGTGTTTTGTTGCTTTGGGTCATTTGCTGTAATACTTATACGTGTCTCGGCCTCCGTTACGCGGGCGCCCAACCTCTAGAGGTCTTGACGGAGTAATGATACATCAATTTTGACTTCATCAATTTTTGAAGTCAGCGTGGTCTGGCACTGCGATATCGCCTCAAGCACTTTATCTGTGTCCGCTGCCTGTGAGGAGTCCGTAGTGGTGGTTCCGATCTCCTGAGTTCGCGAAGCCTGCGTCGTTTCCTCCATCTCCTGCCAGTGGTATTTATCCAGCCATGGTGTTGCCTCGGTGGCTTTTTTTGGGGGTGCCATATGTTCACCCAGTGAGTCAGTGTCCCCCTCCCAAGGTATTTGGGTAAAATTTGGGTAGTTATTTGGCTCCTCAGGATACAATAAGGATCTTGTTAGAGCGGAGCTGTTAGCACTCACGTCCTACCTCATGGCTTAGCAGACCACGGCCCCCCTTTATTATTTTAGTTGCCCTTCTCTGAACCCTTTCCATTTCAAAGATGTCCTTTTTGTACACAGGATTCCAAAATTGCACTGCATATTCCAAATGAGGCCTTACCAATGCTTTGTAAAGAGGGAGAATAACATTTTCCTTCCTTGAATCCATACCTCTCTTCAGGGGTACCCCTACCATGAAGCAAACTGAAACATTTGCTCAGGGCTCACCCCTGCAGAACACTTAAAAGGCGGCAGTTAAAAAAAAACTTACTTCCTGCAATACTGCATTTCAGCACCATTCCACCAATCAGTATTAGTCAATCCACCACTCCCACCTCCACGGCTATGTTCCCTGATGAAGCCACGCCTACTTCACGTGCTGCCACTCATCTACCGGTAGGCGTCATTTAAAAGTTGTTTCAGGTGACAAAAACCCTAGGAGCACCCCTGCCTCTCTTTATATAAGACAATACCATGCTGGCTCTGGCTGTTGCCGCCTGGCACTGCTTGCTTCCTTTAAGTTTGTTATCCACCAAAACTCCAAGATCCCTTTCCAACAGGGATTCATTTAACACGGAGCCATTTATAGTATAAGCAGCACAAGGATTTTTAAGTCGAAATCCATTAACATGTTACTAACATGAAGCGTGCTTTTAGTATCCATATGGGGACTCTTTAGCACTCTTAGAGGTGTGGCTAAAAACCTTCCATTTTGACTTTATTATAACATAGGGGTGTCAGATCAATAAGTATAATTTTTTAATTGGCTATACTAAAATATTACTTACTATTCATACTATACTTTATATAGTTTTGTTTTTTATGGTCATTTAAATAAAATAGTGAAAGTACATATACACCCTTCTTATATTGACTACTGCTATTATACCCCTACCTGATTGGTAGCTCTTAAAACTCAATGCAATCTCTATAAAAATATAAATATTCTTATATAATACAAGGAGAGAAGGGGTAACAGTGCCACCTTTTGGATTGTACTGGATGTGTCAGTGTCATTAATGTGTCAGGATAAGTGCACTGTAAAATCAAGTTTAGTTTAATAGTAAGATGCCGCTTTAAAAAAACTTTCCCCCCCTTTTATTTCTCCCTAGGTCCCTCCTGAGCCTACCTGTGTGGCTGTAAAGTTGGTGACATCTTGGATGTGAAGATAAGGCTGGTGAGCTTCTTCCTCTGAGAGTTGTTTGCTTCCTCCTCTTCCCTTAGCCTCCAAATCCGTGCTTGTGATGTCAAGCGTCAAGCGCGTTCAATGTTATGATATATTTATCATAACATTGTATAGAGCAAGCATAGGCAACCAGTAGATGTTTTAAAACTACAACTCCCAGCATTCCCTGACTGCAAAATGGGATTTGTAGTTTTCTACCTGGAGGGCTACTGGTTGCCTATGCCTAGTATAACGTGTTATAGTTCAGTAGAGATGGCCGAACTATATAAAGTTCGGTCCATTTCTGAACTTTCAAACTTCAATGAAAGTTCAAATTCGGACCCATTAAAGTCAATGGGGGAGTGATAGTTTGAAAAGCTACATTCGAGGGTTAGCAAAAATAGAACCATAAATTCGAGGGTTATCGAAAACGAACAATACTTTCGAGGGTTACCGAAAGTCGAATAGTTCGGGTTCCAGTTCGGTTTTGGGTCCATCTCTATAGTTCAGTCAAAACATCAGAGCTTGAATCTATCTTCTTCCTCATACTTCCAGCCAATAATATAGATCAATAGGAGATGCATTGGATCTCTCAGTAATAAAAGTTACAATCAGTCTTTCAATACTTAAAGGGGAAGTTCAGTGCAAATACATATGCTTTTCAGAAAAAAGAGCAGTATTTTTCAATCCCAATTACCTTAATCTGCCAATTCAACATTTTGTCTGTGTATAAATAAATGCAACCGAAATACTGACTTCCTGTTTGTAGGACCCCTAATAGAGACCGTTATGGTCTTCCCCTTAACCCAGCGCCTGGGTTGATTCAGTTGCTCAGTAGAGATCTGAGCATCTTTGACCCATCCAGCAGCCAATCAGTAGGAGTTACTGTTAGGAACATTCCAAGAAAGTGGTGCATCCTGGGAAGAAGAAGGACCATTAGAACCTGAAATGTCAGCTCACTAATGTCAACAGCAGGGAATATTAAGGGGTAGAAATGCAACTGATTTTTCAAAATGGAAGAGAATATGTAGAATAACCAGGTATGTTTAATATAAACTAATACTTTATAAAATATTGATATTTTCCACTGAACTGTCCCTTTAACCTCCCTATGGACTCACATCTGTCACCAGGGAGTCTATAAGAGAAGGATCACTATTGTAAAATCTGAGGTCTTATATAGAACCCAGACTATTCAGTCATGTTTTAATCTTGTTAGATTCCATCAGTGCAGGACACATGTTAATGGCTTATATGGGGTAGGACTTGGGAGCACAAGATACCAGACAGCTATATAGCTTAAGGAAAGGGTGGTTTAAAGGGGGGTGGGAAGCATTCCATGGAGAACACAATGAAATAGAGCCTTCTTACAACAAAAGGTGCTTCATCCTATTAATATAGCATTGCTTAAAGGGCATGTCCACCCTTAAAACGAAAATTTAACCACATACTGGCCCCACTGTGTAGTCATCCAGTCCTGGCTATTTCTTTAACCACAGTAAGGCAGTGACATGTGCAGGGGAGCCCTCCCCCCAGCCACTATCCGGATCCATCCTCTGCAGTCGAGGCACCTAGCTTGAAACCCTTTGGCTATAAGGTAGGTATCCCCTGCCCACCTCCAACTGCCGAAATATTTCTTTAAAAAAATGTTTAGATCACTACTTACAGACCCTTCTTTCCCGCGGCTTGTTCAATGACAGCAGCCAGGTCTGTGATTGGCTGCCTCTCAGCCAATCACAGACACGGCTGCCGGTCTGGTCCCTGCTTGCAAATTCCGCAAGTAGGGGACTGAATCAGAGATGACGTGGGTGAGAACGGGCCGTAAGAAGAGATCTGAACATATTTTTAAAGAAATAAATCGGGGGTAGGGGGTGGGCAGGGGTTTCCTACCTTATGGCAAAACTTAATTTTTAGGGTGGGCATGCCCTTTCAAAAATGTAATAAAAAATTAAAAAGCTCAATCCCAGCATTCTTAGAGAAATGGGCATGCAAATGTTTTCCTTTCTGTCCCTCTTTCATAAATATATATATATCACTACCTGTCCAGCAAACAGCAGCTTTTCTTCTTTCTATTGAGAGGGGTGGGTTGATAGTGAGGCTCACACATATCTGTAAAATTTAGAAGAATGTTTTGATTTGATAAGACTGTCACATGTTTTACAAACAGCACATAATTGGATGAATAACAGGAGCTTCCATGTACTTCCATTCCGTTTTAAACACATGTAGACCTTTTTGCAGTGACAAGAGGTGTGGCTAAACCATCCATTTTGACTTTTCCAAATTAAAATAGGGGTACCAGCCATGCAAGTACATTTATAAACTTTATATATTTTGTCATGTACCTAATATAAGTGAGTATTATACTTTATATGCATATATATGCATACACATACATATTACATTAAGGAAAATGTGCATATTACATTGGTGATAGACTCAATGCGATCACCATAAAAATATAAATATTCTTATTTAATAGGAGGGATATATAGGCACAAAAGGTTTACAGTGGAGCACTCCTCTGGATTTAATAAGAAAGCTCTTATTAGATAATTTACATGATCACATCTACACATTTCAGTCTACTTGGGACCATCATCAGGATAACAGTGACCTCATTTCCATTTCACATTTTCTGGGTGTTGACTTGTATAACACAACAACTGATTTCTATCAGTAGGTTTGATAGATCTGTATGTGAAGAGCATCTGCAACACTGTCAAACTGTAGATCTATGAAATGTTCAGAAGTCTCATGGACACACATATCGAATTCAATATTAGCACCATTTAACATTGCATGGGACCGCAATAGGGACCCCCTGCTGCCCCGCCAGTGGACGAAAATGTCATCAATGTATCTCCACCACGCCACACAGTGGTCATGGTAGAGATCCCAGTGATAGACGTGCCTGTTCTCAATGGTTTAAGCCAATAAAAACGGGTGGATCATATAGTAAGCAGACCTGAGATTAAAATAACATGTTTAGACCATATGTGTAAAAATTTGAGGAAAAGGGGTACCAGACCAATGATCAGTGAGGATATAGTACAGAAACAACTAAATAAGGTTAATATTAATAAATCTCCTGGACCGGATAAAATACATCCTCGGGTCCTTAGGGAGCTAAGTTCAGTTTTATCTAGGCCATTGTTTCTTATTTTTGCAGATTCCCTCATGTCCGGAGGTGTGCCTCTCGATTGGAAAAAGGCTGATGTTGTTCCAATATTCAAAATAGGTAGTCGCTCACAACCGGGTAATTACAGGACTGTAAGTGTAACCTCAGTGCTGGTGAAGATACTGGAAAGTTTAATTAGGGAACATATTCTAGAGTATGTTTCTAGGACTAACATTATAAGTAGAAACCAGCATGGATTTAGGAGGAATAGCTCTTGTCAAACTAACTTGCTTGAATTTTATGAGAAGGTAAGAAGGACTCTGGCTTAGCAGTAGATGTAGTTTACTTGGATTTTGCAAAGGCTTTTGATACAGTCCTCCATAGGCGACTAATGTATAAGCTAAGGTCTGTTGGTCTGGGGAGGCACATTTGTACATGGATAGAAAATTGGTTAACGAATAGGATGCAGAGAGTAGTTGTTAATGGGGCTTCATCATTATGGACTAAAGTGCTAAGTGGGGTGCCACAGAGTTCTGTGTTGGAGCCGCTTCTATTTAATCTATTTATTAATGATTTGAAAGTGGGTATTGTCAGCAATGTTTCTTCATTAAAAACTTCAGAGGATGTGCAATCTTTGCAGGGGGATCTAGATAGATTGTCACATTGGGCTGCTAAATGGCAGATGAGATTCAATGTTGAGAAATGTAAGGTGATGCATTTTGGACTTAAAAATCCTTGTGCTGCTTATACTATAAATGTCTCTGTGTTAAGTGAATCCCTGTTGGAAAGGGATCTTGGAGTTTTGGTGGATAACAAACTTAAAGGTAACAAGCAGTGCCAGGCTGCAACAGCCAGAGCCAGCATGGTATTGTCTTGAATAGAGAGAAGTATGGATTCAAGTGAGGAAAATGTAATTCTCCCTCTTTACAAAGCATTGGTAAGGCCTCATTTGGAATATGCAGTGCAATTTTGGAATCCTGTGTACAAAAAGGACATCTTTGAAATAGAAAGGGTTCAGAGAAGCATCTAAATTAATAAGGGGATTGGGGGAGCTTGAATATGAAGAGAGACTGGAAAAGTTACAATTACGCTGGAGTAAAGGTGCTTGTGTGGGGATATGATTACGGTGTATAAATACATTAACGGGCCATACAATAAACTATCTGGGGCATTAATTAGGCGGGCAGCTTAGGGATTGGTAGGAGGCAGGACGGTTAGTTCAGGCGGGATTCGTGGGCATAAATAGGAGGGTTGTAAGCGCTAAAGGTCCTTACTGTCGGTAGCACTCTCACTGTAAACTCTGAGCTGTAACTTACTAGAGCTGTTACTCACTTACCGACTATGAAGCGCTCCTTGTTCAGCTGCAGCAGCGGTAAGCAGTTCCAGGCAGAGATGAGTGTCTGCAGTATAGAGATCTCTTGTGTATTATAAACAATGTGCTTGCACAGACTTTCTTGCCATTGCTAATAGTTGACTGTGCTAAAATCTGAAATGTGAACTTCTAAATTCTGATTCGCTTATTGGTTTTTCCTGTAAACATTATGTCAGGTTTTTTTTATTGTACAGCCTACCTGTTTTTAATAACCTCCATCCACTTCTGCACAAAGCAATTTAGTAAAACTAGAAAGGGCATTTCTTTCCAGTAGGAAATGTATGCAAATGAAATGTGCCAACTTTAATTACAATGGCTGTAAACTGTTCTCAAATTTGCTAATGAAAAAGAATATTAAAAATGAAAGTATATTCAGTCGTAATGAATGACCTGAGCCTAATATTAGAAATCATCAGACTGAAGCACTGTAAGTAGTTAACAGCACCTGATACCTCACCTACCCCCAAAACTATATACAGTTTATATTACACCTGAGTAGTTGATGTCTAATTGAATCTCTGCCACATGAAACAAAAATGATATTCTGCTCAATTTTCTGCTGGGTCTTTGTCTATGAATCACAGAATATGCTGTAAAGGAGAACTAATATAAACTCTGAGCTGTCAAGTAACTTCTGGTTGACCTCTGTGATGTTTGTAATCAAGTCTAGTCTGAAAATAATTAGAAAGAATATTTTCCTTCATACAGCAGAGTAAGATCAATTTTAAAAATGGCTACAGCTGACAGCTCTCCTGCTCCTCTTTACACCCCCACCTTCTTTTCTTACATACGGTGTGCGTACCTGTCAGTGAAAGGGTATGTGTCACTGTGTAAGGCAGACTGGTGAGCTGTCAGCCACACCAGCACATGGACATCTATAAAGTGATATAATTCTGCTGTAAGGTAAAAACCGGAGGTAGGAGGTGGATATCCTACCTCCCTAGAAATTATTCTTTCTGTGGGTTTAACTAAGATGATCTTATATCTGATCCACTGTGGAGAAAAATACTAACCGGCAGCTCTTAAGCTAGATACACACACTTGCGATATCGGCAGTACGTGTAGCGGCTTTCCTGAATGAGCGAACAGCTGCCGAACGTTCCTGTTGACCGTGTGGTCGGTTCAGGAAAAAACAAACATTTCCCTCGGCCACGGTAGTTTGCCCCTTCCACCGCCGAAGAACACACAGTTCCAGCGTTCTTCCTATGCTGTGCATATGATGTGTATAGGGAAAACGCTCGGGACTGTGTGTTCCCTGATTTTTGAAAAATGACAGATCCTGTCTTGCAGATACTCTGTCATCTTTGAAAAATCTTACCTGTGTGTGTCCAGCTTAATAAATGTGTTAAATAAAATGCACTTTATTTATGCAGTTGATTGATTGAAAAACATTTACTATTCAGGGCTTTCACCTGATTAGGGTCAGACAGTTCAGAGGCACTTTTGTGTCCCTGCTTAACTGTGAGGGATTTACAGGTCTCTACTCCATATCTCTTTCTTTGAAGTGGCCCACTGTGGATTTGCTATTTTTTTACTACTATGCTTTAATGTTTCTAGATTTTAATGTATATGTAATAAATGTTACGTTTTAATTTAACCCTCAATTGGCCCTCATCCCCTGCACTATTGGTAATTGCACTTTGTGGGGGGGATACAAGTCCAGCCAAAAAACGACTCTGCTTTAAAATGTGTATTAGCCCCCCAACCCCACTTTCGCAGATCAGGTAAGTAAGCTCTGGGGCATCTCTGTGAAAGTGAGGTTTGGGGGGCTAATACACATTTTAAAGAATAGTAATTTTTGGCTGGACATTCCCTTGAATTTTTTTGTGTTCAACTATGCAGATGAAACATACCATAACGTGTGTAATAAATATGTAGGCAAGTTATCTACATATTGATGCTTTGCAACTAGTGTGGCCTTCCACTATTAGGGCTAGGCCACACTAGCGCATTTTTCGCGCGTTTGCGCACGCGTTTCGCGCTCGCGTTTGCGCCCGCGATTTTCGCTAAAATGGAAATCGCGGGAACGCAAAAATTCCCGCGATTTCCGATGCGCATGCGATTGCGCGTCCGTTTGCGTTATGGTAACGCATGCGTTCACCATTTTTGGTGCGTTAACGCATGCGTGTCCATAACGTGAAAAGGCGAAAACGCGTGCGCAAAACGCGAACGCGAGCGCTAAACGCGCAAGAATCGCGCACACAATCGCGTGCGATAACGCTCGCGATTTTGTGCGCGATTCCTGTGCGTTGCAGTGTGGCCTCACCCTTAAGGAGGAATCATTCTAAGATCACATTCCAACACAAAACATAGTTATCTAGTATAGAAAGGTTTTTTTGTTTTTTGTTAAAAATCAAATCAAATATCCAATCAAATAATTGGCATTACTAAAACATTCTCACTAGCCAATCCTGCTGTTGTAGACATACTGCCATCAAAACCTGGCATTATATACTAGAAGCCCAGGTCTAGTGCCATGGTTGTTGCCCCTGCATCTTAAAATGAATCTCCACCCCTTTCACTAACTTTTTGCCAAATAATAGTTTACCTTCCCCCAACCCCAACTGCTATAAATGATTTGTTAAAAAGTGCCCCGATAGTTACTTACCTTCCCTCTATCCTCAGCCGCACAGACCCGACCCTCTGCTTGCATAGAACTGCAAACAGGGGATGGGACCAGCAGCCCCATCTGTGATTGGCTGAGAGGCAACCAATCACGGACGCAGCTGGCGGCTGCACAGAATGCGGGAGGATAGAGGGAAGGTAAGTTACTATCGGGGCACTTTCTAAGAAATCATTTATAGTGGTTGGGGCTGTGGGAAGGTAAACTATTATTTGGCAAAGGAAAATTACACTAGGGGGAGGGATCGCAAAACGGGAGGAAGGGAGGGGGAGGGAGGGGGAGAATGGCTGCAGTGTGCATGCCAAACTTCTCCCGGAGGGGAGACAGGAGGCAGAGTCCTATATGGACTCTGCTAACCTCCTGGTGGCCAGTTTTTGGGACTTTGGGGGCGGATTACTGGAGAATCACATGGAGCTGGGATGTGAGGTAAGGATTTTTACACACTACATAGTGGGGCCAGTAGTGGAGGGAATTATAGGTTTGGGGTGGACATGCCCTTTAACCAATATCTGTCTGGTTATTACAAGGGAAGGGATTGTACAAGCAAGGAAGAAATAAATGTAGAGTTGCTTATGTTAGAGATCAGGAGTCTGCTGGGAGGGAGAATTTGTTGGTAGTAGTGCAGGCTACAATATTTTAGAGATGATTAAGACTGACCAAAAATGCTGATTGATGTTCTGTTGTATCTGATTGTTCCAGTTAACAGCTGTCAGTCATGGGTGTAACAGGTGAATTCACAACCAATGACTGAATGCTTTTCCACTAGCTGCCTCCAATGAGCATATGAAAGCTTGTAAAAAAGCTCAGAGAGCTTGAAGAAGAGGCAGAACCCCTTTTTATTCAAGGGGAAGGGGGAGAAAATCATATTGCTGCATTACAGGTTAGCCTTTTATATATCTGTTTTAGTTATGGGTTTTGAGTGGTGATTATTTATCATTTTTAATTTGAGGGCTGAACATTCCCTTTAACAAGGTATTAAGGGTAATGAGATTCCACCATAAAAAGCTACTGATTTAACAGCATGTAACTCAAATGTATATCGGTGGTGTCAGGAAAGTGTGTAGTGACTTGGCAAGAATGGGTTAACTATTAGTATTAGTTATTTCAAAGGACCAATAAAAATACCATTCCATCCTGGAACATTCCACTTTATAAACATATTGTTTATATTACGATTAGTGAAGCATGGAACCAGAACTTCTTTTCCAGACAATGTGGGGCCGAACTGTGTATCTGGAATTCTCTTCAGCTAGGGGTCTGGTGGGTACCCTAAGAGGTCATTTTAAGGACAACCATACATGTAAAATAAATGTATTTTACTATTGGAATATGTAAGACAGAAACCAATATTATACTCGTGAATAGGAAAGGTAGGCCCATTAAAATGATATCCAACATGGAGCCCTTATTCCCTTGCCAAGGCGAGTTATTAATATCTTGGGAAATATGGATTACACACAGGTCATGTTTGGTATTACAGGAGAAGAATATGTGGTCAATATCCCAGTACAATGTACAGATCTACATTTATATGGAATCTGCCTAACTGAGGGGGAATGAACGCTTTTTGCTAGTCGTAAATCTGGACATTCCTAAACACTCCCACCTCCTGTATAGCCAGAGAAGGCTGGTGGTTCATGAAATGGTTTAAAATCCTTGTAGCCCCTATAACTTTGTTCATACTGAGGGGACATGCTAAAACTGTGTGTATGGACCCGATGTTTCTTCCCACGCCGGGATACAGGACTTCTTCTAGTGAGTAGGGTCTGTGAATATTTTTATCCTTTTTATTTTATATAACTGTTGTACCTATTGTATGTCATTTTATTATAACACCATTTACTTTTATTTTTGTATTATATGCACTGTCCACCTTTTGGAATATTAAATCTAAAATTTAATAAGTTTTGTCTTTGATGCTCTAAAAGAACTCAGTTAGCCTCTGATAAGTTTATATGTGATTGAATGGAGTGTTTTGCAGTGTAAATGCTAATTAACTCTGTGACAGCTTGTGAAGGACTGACGCTGTAGTGTTAATCATTTAGCTGCCAGGACAGGGGTGTGCATAGTCAGTGAGAGTCAAGAGTGTTTTTGGGGCGTCTTTAAGGCCGTAACTTAAAGTGGTAGCAGCGAGTACCGATTGATTGGTCAGATCACGTTCCCAGCGAACTGGCGTTCGTGACAGGTGGGTTCCTGTTAACTGTACTGTGTGCTTAGAATGTATAAACATAAAGATGAAGTTCAGATTAAATACATAAACTTTTAAGAAAAAAAGCAGTATTTTCCCTCTCTAATAAATCTTGACCTGCCCATTCAGCATTTTGTCTGTGTATAAATAAAAGCTTCCGAAATACGGACTTCCTGTTTGCAGGATCCCCTAATACAGCCTGGTTTTTCCCTTGACTAAGACCCTGGGTTGGTCCAGTTGCTCAGTAAAGATCTGAGCATGTTTGACCCATCCAACAGCCAATCAGTAGAAATTACTGTTAGGAAGATTCCGAGGAGGTGGTGCATTCTGGGAAGAATTATTCCAAGGCCTCGTACATAAAAGTTAACCGATTGGTTGGTAGTCTTGTCAGGATTTGAAGTGTTCCTGCTAGTGTTTTGGCGGGACCAATGTTGCTGTTCATTAAACACTGAAGGATTAGCCGTGACTTACTGCCATGTCCAATCAATTTTGCCTAAAAACTGATCAAGAATGATCAATTGGGCCAGCTATGACAGTTGCTAATTAGTGTCTAACAACCAAAATATTGGCCATTGCAGGATGATTGACCTGTGTGTGCCAGCACTGAAGATCACTCTATTACAATGAGTAACAATCATGTATAACTAAGGAAACAAATTGATATCTAATGTTTTACAGCTTTATTTTTTCTCTGCCATTTAAAATATGTTACCTATCCGCTGTTTATATGAAAATCAATTGTCATGCTTGTTGTGCTGTAGAATTCAATCACATTGTTCATATCTGGAAGAAACAAATGATGAATATGCAAGAATGAAAAGGGACTACATGGATGTATGTACAAAACTCCCCATAATTCCCTATTTCTTTTTAAAGGGCACATCCAATCTTAAAATAAAGAAACTGGTCACATGCCAGTTACCTGCCCCCAACACCAAATGATATGTTCAGCACATTATTAGATATATTATTAACCAGGTATTTAAATGGTATGTACACTGGAAAAAACTTTTTTTTTTTAAATTGCTATTTCTGAAAATAATAATTCATCCCAACTATCACTGTAACATTATTTTGTTGATCTGCCACCTATTTCTTTAGATATCTAATCTGAAGCATAAGTTGCTTTAGCTGTCAATCAAGTACATTATCTTCTGCTGTGTGCAAGTACTGGATTTTGCAGTTACTGGAAGGGTGTAACTGTAACTGGATTGGTGAAAGTTGGGAAATTTCATCTCTCAGTGCTAGATGATAGTGATTTAAAAAAAGTCAGGTCTGAGGAAAGGAGGCATCGGTTAGAAGAGTAAGGGGGGATACTGAACCGGAGCAAAACAAGTACTGGTTTGAAGGCATGCAGCAACACACACACCTCAGAGTAAAGGTTTGTACACACGTTCGATCGTGGGTCACGTTCCTTTCGTCCGATAATCGGCCTATGTATGGGCACTTTATTGGCTGAAACAGCCGGTTGTTCGGAAATCCGCCTGGCTGGTCGGGCAATGATCCTTGATCGAATGGCCGTTTCATGTACGTTCGAGATGTAATTATAGATTAAGGTGAGGCAAAGTCATTTTTTCAGTAAACATACCCTTTAAAGGGCAAAATCATACCCTTTAAAGGGCAAATCTGCAAAATAATTTTTTTAACATATTGTAAGTGACCCTAGCCCATCCCCAACCGCTGTGTTTGGTTGTTAAAAAAGGCTTCATAACTCTACATACAATCCTTCGATTCTCCGGAGCTTTGATCTCGGACCTCTGCTTACAAGGGGCCAGACCAGCAGCTGCATCTCTGAGAGGCAGCCAATCAGAGATGTGGCTGCTGCTATACAGAATGCCTGGGGAACAAAGAATTGTAAGAGTTTGGCTGCATATTTAAACAAACGGACTTAGCAGTTTGGGGTGGGATGGGGTGCCCTACCATATGTTAAAAGCTTTTAGAGGTAGGGCACCTGGCAGCAAAGAGGGCTACAGAGAGAATGAGGGAGGGGAAGTGCTCCCCTGCACATGCCACTGTCCTCTCAGCGTACAAGGAGGAGGTAGAAGCCTTTCATAGAGGAAGACAGCTCCTACTCTTCAGTTTCCTGGACTTTGGAGAAGCACAGCAGGAGCACCTTTTGGAGCAGAGATGTATAGTAAGGGATTTTATTTAACACTACACAGTGGGGCCAGTATGGGGTTACATTTTTGGGGGTGGACATGCCCTTTAAGTATAATTATTATCTCCATTCTAACTAAGTAAGCTGTTTCCTTCCTCTCTGCAGTCAATCAAGGATGTGACCACTGATATCACAACCAATAATTACCGTTCCCCCTGCTATATCCACTGCACATGCTCAAGCTTGTAAAAAGCTCAATGAGCAGAGGGAAGAGGTGGATACCTTTACCAGAATAGAACTTATCATTAAATATTTGGTTACAAATGCATGTAAAATTGTAATTGCGGGCAGTTTTTTATTTAAGTGTAGACATACCCTTTAAAGGTACACTTTACATTGCAAAAACTGTATGCTTACATATATTTGATTATAGATTAATTTGAGGCAAAGCCATTTTTTCAGTATATATATTCAGTACATATACCCTTTAACTATTCAACAACAACGCAAAATATAAAAGCCAAACAAACATTTATCTTTCTGTTTCAAGCGAACCCTATTTAATGATTAAACAGTGCCTACAGCTATAAATTTATGCCTTGAATAGGCCAAATCACAGCGGAGTTGATAGACAGGTGGAGCTTTGTTTTGGTAAATCAATTTGACACAGAAAGTAGTCTAATGTAGGTGTAAGGGTAATTTATATACCGTGATGGAACCATTAATGGTGCACATTCAGTCCCAGTCTAATCACTGTGTCTAACATGGCAAAAAGCATTTGTTGAAAGCAATTCACAAGGGGTAAATATTTTAATTTCTAGGCGAGACAAGGATTTTTGCTAGAAGTTTGTGAATCAGAAGGTCTGAAAACTTGTTAATTATGTCAGTATGCAAATTAATAGGAATAGCTAATTGCCATGTGACTTTTCAGCAGCCCAGAGAGAGTCTAGAAGTTAAATAAAGTTTAAATTAGCGAGCAGACAGACTGGCTGACAAGCAGGTGTTAAAAGTTAACAACACATGCACTGAAATTGCCTCGCATGACAATTGAATAAACATATGGATAATTTAATGAACATGCAAGTAACTGGGTGAAATGTAACCCTACACATGCTGCAAGCTATCTGGTTGCTTTGAACTTCAAGTCATACTGGAGAATTTTCATCTCTATGCTTTAAGGGAAAGCGTGCTGTGGTAAACATACAAGTTCCCTTTATTATATAAGAGTATATTCCTACAATTAAAATGCCTCCAGTGTCATGCTTCTAGCAGTCTATACAAAATTATAGCAGTATAAAGGTTTTTTTTTGCTAGTACTGTGACCGGAAAGGAAGAAAAAGGCATTTAAAACCTTTAAGTCAGAGGGACCGGAAAAGGTTATAAAAACTGTAGCAAGGAGGAGAAGAAAGCAATCAAACTAGCTAAAATTAATAATAAGGTTAGGATAACTGAACAAAGCATCACTAAGCCTAAATTTTTTTAAAAGTATATTAATAGTAAGAAGATGAGGACTGAAAATGTGGCACCATTAATTAATGGGGATAAGTTAGTTACAGAGGATGGCGATTAAGCAAATGTCTTAAATATTTTTTTCCCCTCTGAATACACTATAGAAGATCCAAGTACAGATATCATAGAGTATAGTAGCAATAATGGTATAAAACATTCAAGTGCACTTTGGGTAACCGAGGATATGGTACAGAAACAACTAAATAAGGTTAATATTAATAAATCTCCTGGACCGGATACAATACATCCTCGGGTCCTTAGGGAGCTAATTTCAGTTTTATCTAGGCCATTGTTTCTTATTTTTGCAGATTCCCTCATGTCCTGGATGTGTGCCTCTGGATTGGATAAGGCTGATGTTGTTCCAATATTCAAAAAGGGTAGTCGCTCACAGCTGGGTAATTACAGGCCTGTAAGTTTAACTTCAGTGGTGGGGAAGATACTAGAAAGTTTAATAAGGGAATATGTTCTTGAGAGTGTTTCAAGGACTGACATTATAAGTAGTGACCAGCATGGATTTAGGAGAATTAGATCTTGTTAAACTAACTTGCTTGGATTTTATGAGGAAGTAAGTAGAAATTTAGACTTTGGCATAGCAGTAGATGTAGTATACTCGGTTTTTGCAAAGGCTTTTGATACAGTCCCCCATAGGCGACTAATGTATAAGCTATGGTCTGTTGGTCTGGGGAGGCACATTTGTACATATATAGAAAATAGGTTGATGAATAGGATGCAGAGAGTAGTTGTTAATGTGGCTTCATCATTATGGACTAAAGTGCTAAGTGGGGTGCCACAGGGTTCTCTGGGTATTGTCAGCAAGGTTTCTGTGTTTGCTGACGACGCAAAACTTTGTCGACCATTAAAAACTTCAGAGGATGTGCAATCTTTGCAGGGGGATCTAGATAGATTGTCACATTGGGTTGCTAAGTGGCAGATGAGATTTAATGTTGATAAATGGAAGGTGATGAATTTTGAACTTAAAAATCCTGCTGCTTATACTATAAATGGCTCTGTGTTAAGTGAATCCCTGTTGGAAAGGGATCTTGGAGTTTTGGTGGATAACAAACTTAAAGGAAGCAAGCAGTGCCAGGCGGCAACAGCCAGAGCCAGAATGGTATTGTTTTGTATAATGAGAGGTATGGATTCAAGGGAGGAAATGTTATTCTCCCTCTTTACAAAGCGTTGGTAAGGCATTTGGAATATGCAGTGTAGTTTTGGAATCCTGTGTACAAAAAGGACATCTTTGAAATGCAAAGGGTTCAGAGAAGGGCAACTAAATAAATAAGGGGATTGGGGGAGCCTGAATATGAGAGACTGGCAAAGTTACAATTATGTACGCTGGAGAAAAGGCGCTTGCGTGGGGATATTATTACTGTGTATAAATACATTAACGGGCCATACAATAAACTACCTGGGGCATTGTTCACCAATAGGGCACGTCAGAGGACACGTGCACATCCCTTAAGACTTGAAGAAAAAAGGTTTAGGCTTCAAGTTTGGAAAGGGTTTTTCACTGTGAGAACGGTAAAGCTATGGAACTGTCTTCCAGTGGATGTAGTTATGGCAGGTTCATTGGTCAGTTTCAAAAAGAAGCTGGATGAGTTTCTGCAAACAAGGAATGTTGCAAGTTACTGGTATTGATTCATAACGTAGAGTTTATCCATGGAAATTTCCGATTGCCACTTGGAGTCAGGAAGGAATTTTTTCCCCTTCATAAATTTGGTGGAGTTTTTTTGCCATCCTCTGGATCCACAGATAGGCAGGAAATGAGGATATTGCTAGATGGGTTGGACTGGATGGATGAATGTCTTTATTCAACTTCAAATACTGTACTATATCTGTCATCACCAAAAATTTGGGGTCTGCCTCAAAGTTTTAGGTTGGAGCACGCCCATCATAAGCCCTGCCCCAGATTTCCAAATCATTTTTAAAGCTAGCCACAAGTCTGAAAAGAAAAACTCTTTTCTTAGGGTGTGATTTTTGGGGGGGTGGGCTTCTTACACAGCACATCATGTGACTGTCACAGAGAATCATGCAGACAGGACAGACCAGGAAATTCACCAGCCTATAATTTATAATCCAGAGAAGCTACATCACCCTAGGCTTGCTTAAAATGTATGAAGGAGCTTTTACATAGAGTGCACTTGTATGGAGACCACGGTTACCCTTTAAAGTAATTCCAACTGACTTGAAGCACCTGCTGCAATTCCCATATCAGTATATAGATTTTAAAATTGTTACATTGCAAAAAGTAAATGATTCACAATTGGTTAGCATTAGAGATGGCCGAACTATATAAAGTTTGGTCCGTTTTCGAACTTTCGAAATTCAGTAAAAGTTCGAATTCTAACTAACAATGGTAACTTACTGTAAATGGCTGTGGCACCTGGGAAATGGTCTGTGGGACATGTCACTCTCACCAAAACTTGTTAAAACACTTCTTAAACACAAGTGGGCAATTGTCGGGTTTTGCGCAAGCTACATTCGAGGGTTACAGCCAATTCGAGGGAACGATACTTCAAGGATTAGCGAAAACGAACAATACTTTGGAGGGTTAGCGAATGATACATTCTAGGATTAGCGAAAACGATACATACAATCGAGGGTTGCCGAGAACCAATGATACTTTCGAGGTTTACTGAAAATCGAAGGCTACATTCAAGGGTTAGCAAAAATGATCCGTACTTTCAAAAGTTACCCAAAACAAACTATTCTTTCAAGGGTTAGCAAACCATACATTCTAGGGTTAGCAAACGGCCAGTAAATTTGATAATTATCGAATTTACAATAATTATCGAAAATATTGCCGCGGCTCTGGAAAAGCGAACTAGTTTGAATAGTTGGAGTTTGTCCAAACTCATAAAGTTGGGCTCGAACTCGGGTTTTGGGTTCATCTCTAGTTAGCATGACTTTAAAGGATATCTCCACTGAAAAAATAAGTTTGGCCATATAGTTTTATTAAGGAATGGGAGGTAAAGTAGCTGTGTATTACCTCCCGTTCTACAATAAAACCTGCAGGAGCTAGGAGAGAAGGTAAGGTACTCAACCGATCAATCGCTCCTCCACCGCATAGTGTGACAGATCCTGATGGACTCACTTGCACATAGAAGACAAAGTCCGCCGGGACCTGTCAGAGTACGTGGTGTGTGTGTGTGGGGGGGCCGAGCGATCGGGTAATTAGATTACCTTCTCTCCTGGCTCCCGCAGGTTTTATTGAAGAATGGGACGTAAGACACAGCTCCTTTACCTCCTATTCCTTAATAAAACTATATGGCCAAACTTTATTTTTCAGTGGAGATACCCTTTAAAGGATCACTGTACTCAGTGAAACAACTTAACATTATCTGAACCTACAATTTGAGAGAAATAAAATGGTGGTACTCACATATTTATCTGTGCTTGCTTTGTTATAAAATTATTAATGTTTAGTGAGTGAACCTAATTGCACCCACCCTCCCTTACTCACTGCCTCCTTGTAGTGTCTGCGACACTTAAGTTCTGCACAGCCTCACCATGGACACTGCGCTGCTTACACATCTCCTCCTCCCTCCCCCTGCCTTCTTTTCTCTGCTGATTCTCATAATTGTTGCAGAAAGTGTGCTGGCAGGCGGCTTAAGATCCTAGTAAGAGGTCATTAATGGGTCACATATTACAATCTCTGCTCCTGGAGTGACAGGTCTTTCCCTGTAAATGCTGTGATTAAAATGATGATTTCTCTCAAGAGCAGTGGGATCTTGCTGTATTTAAAGGTATAATTTTTGAAAATTAGATTTTCTTTTTTTTAGATACCCTTTAACCCCTAGACAGCGGCGGTTGCACGAGTATCGCAACAGACACTCACGCAAATGCTGCAACCTACTCACCAGGGGCTGCGTTAAATACTTACATGGGTGAAATTTACCCAAAGCCGCACAGCCTCTGGCAAATCTGTTACGTGAGATATAAACAGAGAACTTGTTGTTCTGGGTAAAACTCCAATTGATTTTATTACCTTTCTTCTGCCACCTTCACCTACCTACTGATCAATCAAATAGACCTACACATTGTTTACAAACCAGTTTTATTAGAAAAAATATTTTAAACACAAAATAAACACTCCACTCTAGTGAAAAAAAATGTAAGCAATAGCATCAGTTTTCTTCACTATATAATTATTGGTTTTTTATGCTTTGCTGATAGATCTACATTAATTTAAATAATTAGCAAAAAAATAAACAAGTAAGGCTTTTATTTCAGAATAACGTCACTTTTATCAACATAGTGTTAAGACTGTTATAACCTTATAAGTAGCTGGTTACAAATACAGGCAACCTTAACAAAATCGTACGCACAGAAGCAGTATAAGTACTGAACTTTGTGCCTAAAATATATACATATAATACATAAGGCTAGGCATTTTTAATGGGAAGGTGCAGTGGCGAGAATCTATATTACAATCACTCAGTGATGTCACCGAGTGACTTCCTGTCTCCCACTTCCCCTCCCACTGTCTCCCCCTCCCTATATTAGTCATTTATATATGAAGTCCTGTTTATTGTTGACAGACAATATTCGGTCCTTCTATCTCTTTTCAATAGGAACAGTAATTAACTATTTATACATTAAACAGGGATTCCTATATAAAAATGACTAATACAGGAAGGGGAAGACACAATGGTAGTGAGCAGGTTATTTTTTTTGGCTGGCCATATGTATTATAAGAAATAATATGCTACCTACAGTGTAATATACGGATTTACTTCACCTCTGTGATGGAACTCCACGGTGGCGTAATATCCTTATATTACACTGTAGGTAGCGTATTATCCCTTATATAAAGTCAGAATGCAAGTTAAAACAAAAACATTTTATCATGAAAACCCTATTAGATGTAGTATTTAGCATTTTATAGTATTTAGATTCGTTTAGTTTTAATGTAAGGGAAGCCTTAAACTACTGGAATGCTTCGCTTTTTTTGAAATGTTAAACGGTGTTCATGTGTGTAAAACGCACACACTAGCATAGAGGTATAATCTTGGGGTCCTACTTGTAAAGGACCAAATCTATTTTGCTTTTACTTCATAAAAAAAAAAAAAAGTTTAGCTTTACATTAATTTACATAAAATGCAGAGTGTGTGTCTGGTACTTCTTTGCTGCAGTGAAACAATGTAGAATTGTAATAGTCCATACATATGTTAAAAATTTGAGCAAATAGAATTTGCCACACATTGCAGCTTTATAAATAGGTCCCATAGTGTATTTATATTTCGGATGTATACATTTAGCCAGTTAATAATTACTTTCTGAACACCTGAGTAACACATATAAGAACCCTGGACTTGTGAGGTCTACAATTCTTTAAAATATAATAGATTTCTAAACTATAGCTTTAAAACTGAACTAGATATATCTTTGCCTTTGTATATCTATTTCAAGTGTTAAGAGATTATTATATCCCCTTCTATGGGTTTCTTTAATTTATACAAAATGGTGTTAAGGATTCCTTACTGTTTTGTGTCCTTTTCCCATAATCCTCATGTTACCTTAGCAATCTTTATAAACCAATTGGTTAAAGAGGATTAAAAGCAATATAATGTTTCTGTAAAAGTAGCAAAGCCCAGACATAGCAGCAACAATCACCAAGTCTGCACATAGCTTATACACAGATGCTGTAAAACTTTATTCTCCTGCACTAACCAACATTATACCAAGATGCTTTTAGTGTTTTAGATGCTTTTTAAAATGCCATGCACTGAGCAAAATTTATGTTACAGCATTTACAGTACCTCTACAGAGGTGAAAACATTCAGTGCCACATTCTACAGATCTGCTATGGTGTCACCAGCGAGTGAAAGAGTTAAAACTCTTCACACCATGCACCACCAGCAAGAGGGATAAGACATTTTAAACAAAGAGCACAGTGTAAAACACTGGTATAGGGATCAGAGAATCATTACTTACATGAGGCTTAGCTCCAAATCAGCACTATTCAGAGTTAATATCCACCCTCTAAGTAAACATTACAGATACCATAAAGACCCATCCAAACCCTCTTTTAATTATACTTACCTTTACCAAAGATTCTTCTAAACTTACACAACTTGATCTCTCACCAGCAGAAATACATCTCCTCTGCTGCTATATGTGTAATTGACGTGTCGTAAAGCAGCAGAGGCAGCCTCCAGAATGCCAGTCAGCCTTTAGCCATGACAGCTTGGACAGACGGCAGATATATGGAAGAGGAGAGAGCTGTAATGAGGGATTGGGTTGTGTAAGTAAGTTTTGGAATAGGTAAGATAATGGAATGTGGCTTTGGTCCTTACGGTGTCTATAAATTTTACTTAAGCGCATGGACAATTCCTTTAAATTTATGTTTACTGCGATATGCCAAATACCAGCTGCTCATAGTGAGGAGTATTTGGAAACATATTTCCTGATTTTCCATAAATAAAGATACATGTAGTGGTAGGTGAATGGAAGGTTTACAGAGAAAAGAAAAAAAGACTTTCTGTTTTACATTCTATGGTAATAGTGGCCATACACTCACAGAAACAGTATCGGGATTTCCATTTATCGTAAAGTCATCGGGATATCCCATGTGGATTGACAGTTGGTCCAATCTTTCCTAACTAAACATGCTAGAAATTTTGTTGCAGGGTCAAAATCAAATGTACGATATTAATATTGCACAATGTGTTTAGCAGTATACACAGTAAATTCCTTTGAAATGACTGTGGAAGCCTCTTATTCATGCAGCTTTTCACATTACTGCTGAGATCAAAGATACCGAACAGTAGTGACAATTTTTACATATGATCCAGACTGGCACTGGGATGTTGTGTCTTTAACCATTAAATTTTAACTTCAGTTTGTGACATGGTTTTTATCCACTAATCCTTAATGTTTACAGTACCGAAAAATAAAGGTTTTGTTTTCATAATTTTTTTCAAGGACTTTATAAATAGGATTTCTTAGAATCTCTAGGTAGTTTGATAGATGCGTTTATCAAAATACACCGATTTATTCACATTTAGGTTCATTTTTAAATAGAAGCTCTTAATGATTACCTGTATTTACAGTGTTCCTGTACAAGCTTTAACAATTAAAATAATGTGATTCAGAGGTCACTCCCTTTTGATAATATAACATGAAGACAAACACTTTGTAAACTCTGAAAAGGCATATACCAAATGTACAGTCAAGCATAGAAGATGAGTTCTGGGATCTGACCTCCTTGCACCCCTGTTCCATTTGTGCTGTCTGATGAACATTGAAACTGCACAGTTACTTTGCCACATTGCACTTCAGTCATTCCTTCCTGTCCAAAGTAGCTCAGTTCATTACCATCTAATACCACACTTGCAGTGTAAAATGTATCTGGTTCAATTTGCACTGGATACTCAAACCAAACTGGAAAGGTATTGCTAGCACCATCTGAAAAATATTTGCTTAAATTCTGTCCCAAAATCACCCCCTGGCGTTTCAGTTCAATTTTTGCACTGTATTCAGCTGAACCGCAACTGGAGCCATAAAGACCAAAGCCTGCAATAAACACTCGTTTATCCACTGCAAACTGAATGCTGTCACAGCGGCCCCTGTAACGCCATTGGTTGCTTCTGTAGGCACATGACTGGAAACGGTGACATCTTTGTGGAACAAGCCCTTTTCTGGGGTTGCTTACGAACTGTAAATCCGGTTTCTTCACAGCTGTGTACCAGAGAAAAATATCGTTGGTCTCATTGAGCGTCAGAACTCCAGACTGAGCAGCTCCATTTGCAAAATCGTCAAGAGCCATTGTTGGGATCCGAATTAAATAAAGCGCTTTCCCCAAAACCTTCCGCTTATTTTCTGTGGTAGGAGTTAATCCTTGACGGTGACATTCAGCCTCAGCCCAACTAAGAGCTGCTTCAAAGACAACTATCTCTTTGGCATTTAAAGTCTCTCTATTAAGGATACTTTCAAAAGTCTGAATGTCAATGTCACAAAATCCTTCACTTTTTAAAGCAAGTTCAGCCTGCGCCTCAATCACTTCCCAGCACCTCTGGGTCAGATCAGGCTCTTCAAACAAGCAGCTTTGAGAGAGCAGAACACAAGCATTCTTAGCACTGAGGCTGGTCTCTAGGAAGTTAACACACGCTCTAGCAAGATGGGGGACTATATATTTTTTAGCTGCATAAAGAGTTGCCAGTACTGTGTCAGCTGCCAAATCTATTTCATCACAATACAAATACCTAAAATAAAAAAAGATAAAGAAATCTTTTCAGTCATTTCTAAAAAGAAATCAACAGTTTACAACAAGACAGACAACATTACTACACATTCTCTTCTGTAAAATGGTTATTCACACTGATAATTAAAATAAATGAATTAGGGAGGAACACATTTTTGACATTGCAGGTCAGATGACGCTAGGAGCCATCTTGCTTTTTTTAGTTTGCCAGTTCTTTAGACATTGGCAGAAAGCCCATGTAAAAATCAGTTGCCAGGTATAAATTATTAGATTCATTGGATCCCTCCTGGCTCAAATAAAGTTCTATAAACACCCAAAAAAGCACTGAAGGGAACTTTTGCTATTCACACAAATATATACTACAAAACAGAAGTATATATTTTGCTTTAAATTGGAAATGAGATATTTTATATATACACCCACAGCAAGTTATTTTCCATATCATTGACAATTTTACTTCCTGAAAGTAGCAAGTCTTGTTTTCGGATTTATGGCTAGGATTTTAAGATATAAATGTCAACATAAAGTGAACCTGTTCTTTAGACATTCTATGTATTTAATGAAACAACAATTTGTATATCATTAGAATCCTGAATCTTATATAATACATTCCAACTGTATTTCTATTTATAAAAAAACCAACCAATCAGAATTTTTTTTTTTTTAATAAAATGCCAGATTGATTAGTTTACACTTTGTATAATTATATACAATATCTAACTGTATACAAGACAACTGTAATCTCCAGGGCTACCAATTATCAAAAGGATAGTGAGAGATCCCCATGGTACCTTTTTTAATGGTTTAGCAACATACGGGGGAGATTTACCCAGAGCTGCAATTGCTCAGTGTAAATCTCCGTACCTGAATTTAATATCGGGTCTGCGCAAGTAAATCCTGTAAGTTTAACACCAGCTATGAGCTGACATTAAAAACTAGCACAAACGCAATACTAAATCGGTGTCGCAGGTGCCTTTCGCTAAACCCACACAGCCGGTCAAAGCAGGAGTTTAAGTCAAGGTAAACAATATTAAATTGGTTAGTGCCACCTTAACGCCAGAAAACAGAGCATTGTCCCTAGATAAATGAGCACAATAGTGTATAGTATTTAACACCCAAGCAGTTGTCATTTCTGGCAAAGCGTACGTGGTTTACTTTTAATATGGTAATATGCTGTAGCAATACCATTCATCATTAGAATTCCTGACCATCAGTTAAAAAGTAAAAGAGGAAGGATGAAAAAGATAAAACTGAATTACAAATTGACCTGTCATTTCTTTTTTTTTCCCATATGCTGTTGACTCATGTTATTAAACAGATAAAGCAATTAGTCTACGGTCTTGTGACGGTGCTTACTTCAGCATAGCAAGAAAGGCAGCAGGTTCAACATCTGGTATACGGATTTCATCCTTGTCCTCAGCTAGCTCTCCATAAAACATTGCATGGAACACAGAGCTCCCGACAGCTAGAACATACTGTTAAAAGAAATAAAGGATGCAGGATAGGGGACATATATCTTTAATCTTTCATCCCCGTAATAAAAAAAGAAAAAAAAAAAAAAAGAAAAAAAAGAATGCAGTGTTTTACATTGACTAAATAGGCAGAACGGACAAAGACGTATACTTTGCTTTGGCAGGAAAGCAGTTAAACTATATTAATTCATGTTTATACACAGAGCTATTAAAAAGAACTTGCTTATATTTAGACTGTCTTACTTTGTGCCCTGGTATCCGCTGAGTTCCACCTGGTGGTCCTACCACAAAATGAACATCTGCCATCAAATCGTTATTGAACATTACTGCATTTCTAAAAAAAAGAAGCAACTATAAGTAGGGCAAATGCTCCCTTGGCTCGGAACAGCTGAATGAATACATGCACTTCCAGAGATAAAACTGCTCAATGAATGGAATTTAAATCAATGCTCCTTTCAGTAACAGACCCAGAAGTCACCAACCAAATAGATTTAAAGAAATCTTACCGTTCTCTGATAGTTGCACACAGTCCTCGCCAGTGTGGAGAAGGGATTGTATTGTTATTGTTGAGATTTTGCTGGTGATATTGCTGGACAGAGTTTGAGTTGCTGTTAGCTGGTTTCTTATTAGGAAATATCTCAGCAGCCATCTTCTTTTTCTTTTTGGTCTTTAAAGTAATTATTTCATAGCAAACAGGGGGCAATTTGCTATTGGTGCTTGAGTTTCCCTTTTTAGAGCTTTTCTTGGATCGGTTCTTGACAGTTTCTGGAAGCATTAAAAAAAAAGTAAGACATTTCATGTTCTTTCCCCTTGCATCTACCATCAGTGTCTCTGTTTAAGCAAGAGAGCAGCTAAAGGAAATACAAATTGAAAAGTGACAAGCCAAGGTCACCTCTTCTGTTTTCTAAACCAACAAAGTGATTTCAAGTAAGATCCAACACTTGCTTTGATACGTATATCCCAATCATGTCCCCAGTTTTGTCTGCTTTTGGAATTCCCTTTATGTTCACTGCTACACCATCACCTACTCTACACAGCAAAAGCACCAGCATTTAAGCTGCCTGCATCACTTCTATGAAATAAGGTTAATAGAATCTGATTCTGTTTCAAACAGATAGTCTGTTCGCTGACTCAAGTCGTGTGCTGAATGGATCTGAGGAGAGTAGAGATTGCAGCCTTGCAGAGGGTGTCAGGCAGTCAATATATTTAAGCCAATCGCTGGAGTCATGGATAACGATTGGACCAAGCATCACAGCAAGAGTGTTTGCAATATACAAAGAGGCAGGGGGAGGAGGATACACAGTAATATCACCTTTTAAAAAGGTAATTTGTTAAGGAAAACAAAAACGTGTTTGGTAGGGGAAAAAGTGTTAACTAGAATGCTTTAAATTCTCTTCCTCCTACTATGTATTTAACATTTCCATTACAATATGAATATTTTTGTTTATAGAGACAAAGGTTTCTAAATAGAGATTCTGAATTATTCATTTAATGCAAGAAAACAGATAGCTGTTTGTGCTAGATTAACTACAGAGTTAAACAGAGATGAGGTCATTGCATTTCATTTAATCCATTGTGGTTCTAGCTAACATAATGGTCTCTGACAGGAGTTCCCCATACTATGCTGTGCTAATTATGTCAATAGAAAAGGCAGGCACACTTCCTTTTTCTGAAGAATAACTAAATAAATATTTGCACAGAACAAATTAAAAGGACATTAAAAGGACAAGTAAAGGTAAACAAGATTATAAATAAAACCTCTATATTTTTAAAAGGAGATGGAAGCCCTTATTCCTACCTCCCATTTCTCACTTACTATTGCAGATCTCAGTAGAAAAAGTAAAAGATAGCTGTTCAGCGTCTGTCAGTTCTCCCACTTGTCTCCGTAAGACCAGTCTCCTTTTTATTATTGTGGATTTATATAGTGCCAACATCTTCCATAGCGCTATACAATATCATGTATACATTCACATAAGCCCCTGCCCCAAAAAGCTTACAATCTAAGCACATTTATTCGGCATATACAACCTATCAGTAGGTCTTTACGATTGTGGGGGAAACCGGAGTACCCGGAGGAAACCCACGCAAGTACGGGGAGAACATACAAACTCCTTGCAGACGTGTCCAAGGGTGGATTCGAACTCAGGCCTTCAGCGCTGCTAGGAATCGGTGCTAGCTACTGAGCCACCGTGCTGCCCAGTCACTGAGTCTTTAGAATGTGGTTATGGATTCCAATGCCAAAATTAAGCTGGGTACACACATGAAAGAGAAATCTCCCCTCTCTCAGCAATGTGTGTACTGCACGAAAAGGAGTTCCCAGCGCGGATAAAATGTTCGCCATCTGGATCGTTCATTTCGCTCAGAAATTTTCCCTCACCATCAGTCTGCACCTGTAGTAAAGTATAGGGAGTCAACCGTGGTTGTGGGAAACATGTTAGTTCTGAACGTTCTCCCTATAGACAGTAGGACAAGTATAGGGAAAACGTTCAGGACTGTGTGTACCTTCATCTTTGAAAAATGACAGAAGATTGGTACTGTGTGTACCCAGCATTAGGTAAAATGGGAACAGGGAGGGACAGAGAGTTGTCAGACACACCTGGAGTGGCAATCTTCTGCTACAGAGAGGCCTGAACCTTTGTTAGTTCCACAATTGCAAAACATAAGAGTAACTAACAAATGACTATGATCAATCAACTAGTAATAAATATTGAATCAGGTGTACTAAAAATAAGAGTAAGGGCACGGCCACACCGCAAAGCAAACGCAATCACACACAGAATCGCATGCGATTTCATGTGAAGTATTGGAAAACGCATGCGATTTAAAATGCGGAATGCAAGTCGCAATCGCATCCGGAAACGGGTGTTTTCAATGCGTTGCTGCGATTCCAATGATTTGAAAAAAACGCAAGCGCAAATACAAAAAAAGCGCAGCAGTGTGGCCTAGCCCTAAGGGAGTCAACAGCCTACTCTCGATGATGCAAGGAGAACCCCAGAATAACTAGTGTATAAAAGACACATAGATGTGTGCCTTTGTTAAAGGGAAACTATAGTGAAAAAATGGCTTTGCCTCATCTTAATCTATAAATTAACATATGTAAGTAGCACATACTCTGAGGCTTGTGTGTCGCTGCATTGCTTCAATACAGTAATTAATTTTTTTCAGGCTCAGTATCTCTCCTCCCAATCTTAACCGACACCTCCTTCCATCTGGCATAGCTATCTTTAAGGGCAAGCATGCTCAGTAATCACTAAGAGGCAACATTAGAAGAGGGAATTTCCCATCATGCAATTTACATGATTTACATGAACACTGTGTCCATTGCAGTTATAGCAAAACTGCACCTAGCAGAAGATAGTTCAGATTGGATAACTAAAGATTGTTTCAGTAGAGATGTCCTTTTATACCTCTTACCTTAAAGGAAATGTGCAGAAAGTGCTTGCAATAAACTTTGATTTCTGTTGAAGCATTTGAAAGGTCTTTTTACTTATGTGCGTCCTGCCATAGGAATGGCGGCAATTAAAGAGTTACAATGTTACATAACATAGTAACTCTTTGGATAATCCACTGGAATGGCAGCAACTAATCATTCACTTTCTGTATAATGAGGTATCAAAGTTGATTTTACCTGGCTATGCAAGTCTCTGGGTCAGGGATTTCCAACCTGCGGCCCTCCAGATTTTTGAAAACTACAACTACCAGCATTCTTCCACTGCAGAAGAAACCAAGGAATACTGGGAGTTAGTAGTTTTCCAAAATCTGGAGGGCCGCAGGTTGGACATCCCTGCTCTGGGCAATAGAGCAATAAATTGTTAGTGGATATATATTTATCAGATCATCTCATAATTGGGGGACACTTATAATTAATGTAAGTAACAGGGATGTGTTACTTACAACCTGATTGTATATATACTGCAGTATAATACAGCTTTGCTGCATGATTTCAATGTACAACCCCTAACATTCCCTCTGCTGTTTGAGAGTGTGTGTCAGAGAATAGTAGAACTAGTAGTGCAACTACATTGGTATTAGGATTGCTCACAATTTTGAAGGCTATTTGACTAAAGTAAAGCAAATGCAGGTTCTGTGAACAAAAAACTGCTTTTATCATTTATCTGTTTTATCAACATGTGTGTGGTGTTTATGGACTGCTACAAAATGACACCATAGGTAATACAGCTAGGAGCTAAAGATTATTCATTGCTGCAGTCCTACTAAGCAACCAGCCACTTATTTGCAAACCTCTAACCTACATACAAAGGAAAGACCTGCTAGTTTGACTGCTGATTACTAACTGAGCTTCTCTGAGGATTTCATGAAGTTTAATAGTGTCTCATAAACACTCCCCCCCCCCAAATCTGATTTGTCAAGAACAAATCTGAAATCTGATTGGCTCTTGTATTATTGACCAATCAAATGTTGGGGGTGTGCCAAGGAGACAGTATAAAACAGCCAGAGGCCTTCAGCAAGTCCTAGTTATGTTTTAGTAGCAGAGCTGCTAGTTTGTTTTGTAAGCATAGCAACTATCAGACGTTTGGTGCCTAACTGAGCTTTCTAAATGCTCTAGTTTTGGTGCCTGGTAGTGCTCTCTCTTTCTGCATATAGGTGCAATAAAAAAAATAAAGTTGATAAACACACACAAATAATAAGGTATAGTAATTAAAAACATGTACCTAAAGTCCAGATCAGAGAATATCATACGACTTATGATATATAGGTTCATTTTAAATATACAAATGTAATGCTCGTTCTAAAGGCCCATGCACATGTGCAATCAAAGCAAGCAATAGCCGGCGAACGAATGGTCAAAGCACACAACAGCTGCCGAATGTGCGGCCATTTTTTTTTGCCTTCCTCTGGATCAACAGTTAGGCAGGAAATAAGGATATTGCTAGATGGGTTGGACTGGATGGACGTATGTCTTTATTCAACCTCAAATACTATACTATACTATACTATACTATACTATACAGACAATAGTGGGTAAGGAACAGGAAGTTTGACAATAATGGGCAATGAACTGGATGGCTGACTATCACTGGCTGATGATCTGGAGGGCTGACAAAACTGGGTAGTGATCAGGAGGTCTGACTAACACTGGGTAATGAACTGGAGGGCTGGCAATACAGGTTATACTGGGTGATGAACTGCAGTACTGAAACAGCTAATGAAATGAAGGGTGTGTTAACACTGGCTAATGATCTGGAGGGCTGACAATACTGGTTAATGAATAAACTCTCCCGAGTATCCTCTTGCGGCACACAAAGTGCACCCATTGATGTGGCTTGTGGAGGTGGGTGTAGTGGGTCGATTTACAGTGGTTGTAGGGCTGACAACACTGATTAGTGAACTGGAGGACTGACTTTACACTGGCTGGTGAGCTGGAGAGATGACTTTACACTGGTTGGTACACTGGATGGCTGATTGTGCCCACCACTCAGACTGTGAATAGTAAATATAATATGCCTGCACAGACATTTAAATATAAGATGTACCCTGACAGCCTTTTAAATACAAGATTCCCAGCCCACACAGTCTTATAAATATAAGATATGCCCACACATATGCTCTCATGCCCAACCCACACATACTTGTAAATCTAGAATGCCCCATTGCCCCTAAGCACGCAGACTGGTAAAAATATAAAAATGCCCCATCCCATGCCAGCAGCACACACATGTATATATAAAATGCCACCAGTCTATGCCAGCAGCACACACATGTATATATAAAATGCCACCAGTCCAGGAGAAAGAGATGACACCAGCCTTGTTACATTAAGAGTTTTTCTTTAACCCCAGCCACCTAATGTACTAAATGTACATTAATACATTTTTCGATACATTTTTTTTTTTGGGGGGGGGGGGGGGGGTAATGCTGCTTCTCACTCAGGCTAAATCACCAATGTAACAATGTATGGAATAATATATAACAATCTTGGTAACAAGTACTAGGAGGAGTAGAGCAAGAAACCGAAACCTTTCACTCAGCAAGCAGAAAGGGGGGATTCCAGGCACTGGTAATCCCCCTT